>BQNB010050368.1:0-41541 GCA_026074375.1 Tanacetum coccineum | reverse complement strand
TTTGACTAAAACATGTAGTCAATGTACTCAAGTAGCTTTATAATATATCTTGACACTTAAATTTAATAGGGCAACAAACATCTTGTGTGTTTAATTCCTAGTAGATTTATTAGTTTTCTTACCTTGCGATCAAGAGAAGCCAATAATCATATTGTTATATGTTGTTCCTTGCACACACTTAGGATTTCTCCCACTTGTGTACGGGCCAACATTACCTAAAGTAGACAAACAGTACGACAAGCGCTCGATTGTTTAAACAATATGGTAGTATCATAGATATGACAAGTAGATATCAAACCATAATGTTTAATAAGGAGTTGTGGATTATTATTCTATAGATAACGTTTCGGAAAGCAACATCGGAAAGGCAACAGGTTATCTATAAAATAAAATGCAATTTTTCTTAAACTACAATCATTCATATTCAGAAAGTAATGAATTATTTCAAAGCAATCTAGAAATAATATGGGTAACTAACAAGGAAATGAATCTTGTAGCTCCCACTGAATTTGACATCATAACATGAATGTCATTTTATTAGTAAAACGCAAAGCTCCCACTGGATTTGTCAACGTTGTAAGTGTTACATTACCAGTGGAAAGCAAATAGTTATTTATATACTTTTCTGCTCTCTTAGAATGCCTACAAGTAGCAATGTACTTAGGTACTGAACAGAGTATATGAAGTTCTACTTATGTATATGAGGGACTAGCCATTCATGCTTTCATTAACTTGAACATTTTAGCATGCAATTCCTCCTTTATTAGTCTGCCTAGCCACAAGGGTGTTTAGCACTATAAGGAATGAAATGAGTCCAAGAAAATATGCCTAGAAGACCTGCTAGTAATTTTCTTTACTAATTGCGGTTTAAACTCATACATCATGACAAATGCAAGATGTCTTTATTTTGGTCGCTATAGACAAAATTTACTCTAGTTACACTAAATATTTTATCTTTCAAATATTTCATAACCGGAAAAGGGTAATGAAAGATTTAAAGTGAGTTTAAATATATTGAGCAAAAAATTCAATTATATCCCTATCTTATTCTTGTCAACCAATGAGAAGAGATAAGAGTAAATCTCACTCTTCTTACCGTGAAAAGAGACTATGTTTGTCTTTTTAAGAAAACAAACTTTCTTTTACGAATTATGTTGCAATAACACAATAAATCAGAACACATAAAGTTTAATTTTAGTATTTTCGATAATTAAATTCTTGAAAGAATTAACTACCCAATTAATTATTAATAAGACTAAGATCCAACTTGACCTCCCATTTATTACCGGAGGTCTGACGAGCAAATAAAAAAATAGGGCAAGTGGTACGCGACGAGCGTTAATTGCATTAGATGCAACTCTTAGAGTTATGAGACTCATGACTTTAGTAAATCATATAGTAATGTCATGTACATGTTTTGTCTTATCTTATGCCTCAGGTCCGAGGTCTGACCAGGTAACCTGATTTAAGTCAACCAAAAAAGAACTTGCAAAAATTGACCTGAGGTCTGACCAGAGAGAAACAATTTGCCATGGGTTGGAATGACCCTGAGGTCTGACCAGAAAAGCCAAACCAAATGCACGTATTCTTAGTTTCGTTGGCATAAACTTAAAATTTCACATAGGGGTATACACATAAGTTTTATAAAAAAAATATGTGACAAAATCGTGTACAAAGAAGCATGCAAAACATCTTTGTAGCACAACTTAAGAAAACATTTTGTTAACTTTTAATATTGAAAACCTTTTTATGCCACATTGTAGTGATCATTTAGGTTCTTGGTAACTCCAATCGAACACACAAAGAAGCAGAGAAACAGGTCAGCGTGAAGCTTATTAAAAACTTGAATTCTTTAGGAATGTCCGCCTTAAACTTCTCTTATAGTTTGTTCTAGTGGATGAGCCGTACTTCGCATAGATCCATAATGTCCAGTTTTTAAATCAAGAAAACAGGTTTCATAATTTAATATCTAGTTAATTTTCTCAAAAAACAAGTTTTACACGAAACAAATAGCCGATCACATTGAACATTTTATTCAGGCGTGTAATTACTAGATCATATTTACATCATATTTCACTGTAAGTATTAGTTCGTATTTTATTTGTTTAGGCGTGTAACAAGCAATCAAGTAAACAAATAAGCACATCAAACGGACTAAAACTAAAGATAACATTAGTAAACAAGTAAACATGTAAAATCCAAATTCTCTTGCGAGTCTTTCCCAATTGGAGAACCATACGACCCTCACTAGGTTTTCATCTATGTGCCTAGATCGCCCCATTCATCACAAAAAGTGATTGAGTAGGTCTTATGGTCGTAAAAAGGAAACAAAAGCAAACAAAATATTTAAAAGATCTAGTTTCCAAAATAAAAGATTTATTACCATAAATAAAAATCAAAATATTTTAGATATATAGTGTGATTTACTTTTCAAAATAATCATTAATAGCCGGAATAGACATAAATTAAAAAGGAATCAAATAAGCTAAATTAACAATTTTAATTTTCCCTTTTAATCCTATATTAACTTTTAATAGAATTCAAGATCAAGATCTACAGATTTTATTTATTTTATGGCAAGAATCTAATATTATTGTCATATTTTACTAGTAAAACATAAATAAAATTTCTAACGCAGCAGATCATAGCATATGTTTTAATAATAGGCATGTAAACTAGACGTATAATTAAAACATAAAACGTGTAACCCATAAAGCTAAAACGAGTTGACTCGTGATGCCACTGTTGGGATTTATCATCTATGTAACCAAGTTACTACGAGTACGCAGCGGATTGGATCTAGTAATAGCATATGATTAACACGTATACAAGAAGTAAATAGAAAACGTACCTCTCAGCAAATTGATCAAGAAAACAAATTAAGCGACTAAAACAATCGCCTCTACGGTTGCTCACACAATCACGTCAACCGAATATATTAAGCTTGCTAGGCTTAACTTCACAAACGAACAACCCTTGTATAATTAACCCGAATACCAAACAACCTGTGTCTTGTAACTGAATTTGAGAACCACCAAATTAGGGTTTAAATAAACCCTAATAACCGAAAAACCCTTGTGACGAAAATCAGTTAACTGAAAACCCTTGTGAGGGTTTTAACTTCGAACCACAAGCTTATTGTCTATGTCGAGCTAGGAGATTAATGAAACCGAAAACCTTGAGAGGTATTAGGTTGAATTCGGTAAGGGATTAAGAACCGAAACCCAAACAACCCTAGAGAGGGGCTTGGCTATTTCGTTTGAGAGGGAACAAGGAAAACCGAATAACTTTTTAGGGTTTTGAGGGATGTGTAAGTCGTATGTATGAGCCAAGGGGTGAGGGGTATTTATAGCCCTCATACCCTATTTGTGATCAACTAGGAAACAAGTTATAAGTTTATCACAATTACTTCTTTCCTACTCCTTATCAAAACCAACTTTTCCTTGTTTCCTAATTAGACACAAACACCACCTCATAAAGCCACAGAGGGCCGGCCAAACCTAGCACCCCTTGGGTTCGTGTGTTGTCAAATTAAGTCCCTTTGGTTTTAATCTTGTGAAGTATAAACATATTCTCCGTGTATTAACGTGTGTGCCCCCAACAAGGCCGTCTCATGGAATTTGGAGGCCCTGTGCCGAAATTACAAAATAGGCCCTTTAACCGTGAATGACATATTATTTACGTAATTAACAAACAATAATTGTACAACGTATTGGTTATTGGTATCGATCAAATCGCAACAAACTAATCTTATGATAGTTCAAACACATATTTTAGACATAACTATTGGCTTCTAAAATATTACAACACTTTTATAAAGCCTCGTTTATATTATCATAGATAAAAGTTTTTCATAAAACATATCTCAAACTGAAATATTGTTCTTCTAGTGAAGTTATTCTGTAGTTGACTAAACTATCACATAAAAGACTGTGGATAAATAAATAAATTAAAGTAGGGGTTAAAATATAATAAACTATAAAGACAAGGGTTATATTAGAACTTTAAATAATGATACTCCGTAGAAGTTAAAAGAAAAACTCAATTTAAAGGCCCCACGCGCAGGGATGTCTTCTCCCACAACCATTATATCCATTGTTCTCATACAGCATACTCACGCTTACTATTTTTTTCTACAAACAAGAAATCTTTTATTGTTTTCATCCTAAATCTATGTCAACACAATAAAAATCGCCAAATGTTTTTATACTTAAACTGGAAGGTTTTTAGAAATCAAAGGCCCCCAAAAATTGGGGGGGAGGGGGGGGGGGGGGGAGGGGGGGGGGGGAGGGGCCCTGTGCGGTTGCCTAGGCCATCACAAGATGCATCAACCGGCTCAGCCCCCAATAGGCTCACATATTCGTAATGTATTAGTGTAACTAGCTTATAAATAATAATGTGTTAACTTAAATCATTTGATTAGAAAAGGTTTATGCAAATGATAATATTTTTCTTTGATCATTTACCTATTTTTTACTAAAGTCATATTTATACTAAAGTGATTTGTCGGCGTCAAGTAAATTTCGACTAAAATAACTTGTTTACAAAACTATTTACGTAGTATGACATTATATTTGTTATTATCAAAACATGAAGATCATTAAATATAAATATGTTTTTACGCGAATATTTGTATTAACAGCTACTCTTGCTAATTCTATACGATTGGAATTACCTTCGGTCAACTTCTATGCAATTGCCTCCCGTTATCTAAAGACAGTTATCTCTTCCAGTTGAGACTTTCTCCCTCATGCTTGCCGTATATACGAGTGGTCTATGCCATCCGAGTTGTGGCTATCAGCTAACGAGTTTAGGCTTCTTACAAGCTCTTTTGTACTGTCAATACTTATAGTTTCAATTAGAATTCTTTACAACAATAACATGGATTTTGGGAAGTGGGAAAAGTCTCTGGTCTGTGGGGTCCATTAAGAGAGAGATGAAAAAATTCAAAGAAGTTGGAAGATTTGCTTTGGGTTTAAAAATAGTGGTGCTGAGCTATCTTCTCCTTCATCGTGATATTTCAAAGCCTTGTAGCAGTAGCCAGTCAGATGTTTCCTCATTACAGAAACCTTGCTGGTTCGTGGGGGCTACCTTTTGGAGACAATATAAGAGTTAGGGTTCCGCGCATATAAGAATATAATTAACCTATTTTCGCGCCCAAATATAAAATAACTCTTTGTAATTGTAAACCCTGGATAGAGAGTCTAATATATTAACTCACTAGCGCGGTTGTGACAAGTTCCTATATCATATTCTTGTTTCTGTCTATACTCATTACTTAGTAGTCGGTCGTGTGTCTGTGCAGATCCATTAGTGAGCTTTTGCGATTACCTAACGTGTTTCCCTATTACGACTTCATATTGACTACAATTGTAACAAGTTGGGCATCGTCAAGAGTCCAGCTTGAGGAGCATTGAAGGATGTAAGATTTTGTAGATTATTAGTTAATTAGTAGCATGTTTAGTCAGATCTTATCTTTATCTCAGATTTTAGTATATGTAACTGGCATCACTATTTTGTTCCTCTTTTTTTTCCTATGTGTAATGAATTTTGGATGCAGTAAACAGTATTGCATTTCCTTATTTTGTTCTTGGTGATTTATTGTAGGAATATAAACCATTTGAGACACTCTCCTCGAGTCCTAGCTGCACAAGAGACCTCGAAATTTATCCAAAATTAAGACAAACAGGATCAAGAAACCTAAAACGGGCAATGTCTCAAAGGATTCGCACAAAGAAAGAGCTATAGAGCGAATGATATCAAACACGGAAGAGAACAGATTTTGCTATATCTCTCCTAGGAGCAGAGTCAAAAGAACATGGACCACTGCTCAAAAGGCGCGCCTTCAATTGATGATTTTGTAGATATATCCGAGTTAAATGGTTTGTTAATTTGTTCTATAATTTTTGCAATGATTGTAGTTTCCGAAGCATCTTCAGAAACATTTGGAAGAAGGAGGAGGAAGGTTATGCTTTTTGACAGCATCAGAAAGATATATTCTTGACAAGAGCCAGTGATTGCCACGTTCAGACCTATCACTGCTGAAAATGGTGAAGTCTTTACTCATAAATTTAAACTCGAGATCCTAGTTTGATTCTTGGTCTAGCATCCAGTAATAAGTTAGTTACTCCTTGATAACTAGTGAGTACCAAACCAGTTTAGATGAGTCGAGGTTCCGAGTAAGAGTCTAGTGACTGTTTGAGAGGGTGGCAGATGCATTGTGCACTTCCCCTTAAAATTTACAATAAAACGATATCAATTATTGAACGAAGTTTGTCATTATAATGAAACATCTAAAATCTTTCAGAGCTAACCCGTAATGATATTGTTATATCACTATAAGATACATAATTAATTATTACAATTATGTTATAAATTTACATGTATTAAACTTATTATTATACTATCGTTGTTTCCACGCAAAACTTCAACATCAGAAACTTTCATTTGTTTCGAATTACGCATGTCTTTTATAGTCAACTCGCCGAACATTTTTCTAATACAAAAAACTATAACTTGCAGCCAGTTATCAGCTTACGGTTGGTCTTGTCAAACAAATGGTTGCACTTATAGATGAGACTACAAATTACCTATTCTACTTAACGGTCTAAACAAAAAGAATTCATTAAGAAAAGTATTCAAACAGCTCAAAAGTAAAGGCTCAATTTGCATAATACCTTAATTAACCATTTTTACAGGAATGTTTCAGTGGATCTCGTATGCAGTTTCTGTTGTAATAACTAATTATCAATTATCAAATTCAAAAGAGTTCACAAGAAGTGTTTGTGGGTGAGTCCAACCCAACCTGTTTTGACCGGCACAAAAGAGGTAACAGTTACCAACCCACGCATGCCACCCGAGCTATAGTTGTTGCCTATCTGGCACGACTTACGCTTTACCTTTCTGCAAGGTCATATACAAACATGACTTGCCTATAAAGTGAAATCTCAAAGTACAACAATACCCAAACCGTATTTTGCCTTTTAATGCAATTTACCTCAAATGTCGAACACGTAGGGACATAAATTTCATGGTTTGACATTGACCGCCACAACCAAAAGTTGGCACTATGACCTCACTTCATATTGACCTGCTTCAGTCTGAGCTCGAAAACCCTTGTGAGCAGGTGTAGGTAGATTCTTCAAATCCAATTTATTTAATTATTAAGCCAGATTAGAGCTACACCCAAATTTTTGAAACCTACATGAAAAGGAGTAGAGCTTACATGTAGTTTGTTCTAAACTTCTTCAAGCACCAACGTTCCAGACATTTGTGGGGCTTTGTCTTTCGGAATCCGTCCGATAGACCAGCTACATGTCTGCCATATCAAATTAACAAAGTGTTACACAGAAACTATACATGAGATCAAACACATACACACAGCCATGAATCAAACACAAGGAATACAACTCGACCTAATATGACAGGGCGACTTTGGCATATTTATTGGGCACGGATCAAAGAAAAAACTTGACTCGCATTTCCATCAAATTTAAAACGTAGTAGTTTATTAAAGGTCAAAAATGAAACAGGTCTAGATATGGGACATGAGTTGTTTCACGCACAACTGATACCATGAGCTTAGTTATGTAGGCCATTATACTTGTAGATAACGTAAAGGGTAAAAGGATCAAACTGCAACTGATCATAACTTAACCTAAGAATACCAAACTTGTCAACCACTGTGGCGGTAATTGATGAGTCATTGGATGCGTTAAAGATCTAGCACCTCCATCAGAGGTGGCAAGACGAGCGATTAGACAACAGACCTAAAGAAGTTTGGGTTGAACCTGGTTGCTTTTATTAGGGAAGAAAACAGGATTGGTTGACCATGCAAACACATTTTGACCATTTTATAGTAAATTGATTGATAGTAAATGCATTAAACATTATCATCAACAATGTTTTAAAAATCGGTTTTTAAAGTGACTCGGCCGAGCCACCGGGTCACGGTTCAACCGGGTTTTCCGGACAAAACCGGCTTCCGGTCACCCGACCGGTTCACGGTTCAACCGGCCGGGTCAACCCGGGTTTTAAAACATTGAGCATCAAAGCTATATCAAACGAAATAATAGAATGCTTTAACGAACTAAGGAGGCTGTAAGCACTAAAAACACACGCAGGGCTACTGTTGCCCAGTTTGGCCCATTTACCTTTTAGCCAATAGTAACTGCTGGGCACAAAAAGATCACCTAAACACACACATCTATAAGTAAATGGGTCAAAACTATCACAATCAACACCTATCAACTGTGAACGCTCAAAAGTCAAGCTATGGGCCGTACCATATAAAAAAATTGCATGTATTAAAAAGAAAGCACGAACATGTAGGACAACCAATATGATACATAATGTGAGTGCTAAGTGGATGGATACATATTGAACTGAAATATAAAACCTGGGAACCTTATCAGCAAGTATATTTACTGTTCCATGGTTTGCAGTGAGATTGGCAGATGAGACACACGGAGGAAATTGGAACTGCACCACTACTGAGTCAATGGCTTTTCCAAGATCATTTCGGATTCCAACCATCACACTTACACGGTATGTACCAGACTCTGAACTCAACTGTGGCTTTACATATATAGGTGTATTCTTTAACTTCTTCACCCTGCAGTGGACCAATACATAATCAGAGTTGAATAACTGATAACTTCTACTGTTCCCAGACTTCCAATTTTTTTATTTTTTTTTATAAATTAACATTTTGATGGACAATACAAACAGTTCTCCTTCCAAAGCATTCACCATATAAACAATACATTATTATTTCATTTATTATGATAGAAGATCATAGAGGAATGTTCAGTTCCACAAAAAATGCATTATCACCCTATACCTGTAATTCATGAGCTTGAAAAGTCCATCTGGAGGTACAAAGGAGAGTAATTGCTGTGATTCCCAGGGTCGAAATCTGACACAAGGATGAAACTGCACGTCATTCAAAATTGAAGGGTTCGCAAACGAAAGAGTCAAATCAGGGATTCCCGAAAGGTGAGAGTTCACTTCCACAACACCAAAGATCTCACACTTCACTAAAACGCCATCACTGAAAATAGAAAGTCAAAGTTTTGGTGAGCTGGAGCAAAATATTGCAGCAATTAATCACAAGCACAAGTGATCACAAAAACAGGAACTACTATTAATCAAAATCACCTATTAAAACCCCATCTATTCACTTAAATTATACACGCTCTGATTCAAAATCAGAAGATGAAACCATATACATCATCCAGGATTGCAAAATAAATACAAACTCAATACAATTAGGACAAATGGGGCGTATGATAGTATCTTTGGCGGGTTAACGGATTTGGTTAACTCGGCTGCCACAACACCTTTTCAACCCGTTTTCTTAACTTCCAATTAATAGATTTCAATAATGTATTACAAAAACTATATTGCTGTACTTTTTAAACTAAGTTAATTAAAAGATTTTATGCAGTTTCATAAAAGTTAGGTGATTCTCACCTGTTTTTGCGGGTGGGCGAAAAACCGAACCTAAGCGGAAAAAACTGTTAAACCAAAAACAAAAAACCGAACCCGAATGAAAAACTGATGGTTTGGTTTTTTCTTTTTGGAAACACGGAAGTTTTTGGTTCGATTTGGTTTTTACATATATACCGACCGGTAAAAACCGAACAAAATTGAAGTATGCGTAACATATAAAAGTACATATATATCTGTCCGATTAGAGTTGTTCTGTTTTTTTTCTTAATGGTGTCATTGTATATTAAAAGCTCTTAACGTTTGTGCTTGATTATAAGTTTAAATGTGTGTAATTCATTACTTCACATGACACCATTCAATAATTGTGTTTCTTTATGCAATATATTATGTTCCGATTCCCTTACGAGTCTTTTCGGCTAACCAAAGTACTAATGTGATCCCCATTACTGATGGACAAATCTGTTCGGAAACAGAGCTCTATACTTTTTGTTTGAACTTTCGATAATATGTAGATTTGGAAGGTTTGGAAGGCCACCCAACATAGAAAACAAACTCTAGGAACCGATAGTGGATAAACCAAACATGGAGAAACAAAATAAAAACCGAAAGACCAAACAGAAAAAAAACAAAATAGAATGGTTTCTAAAACCCAAAAACCCGAACTATTTCGGTTTGGTTTCGGTTTTAGGCAAAAACCGAACCATGCTCATCCCTGCCTGTTTTACAGTTTTACCCGTTTTGTTTGGTCAAATTTTTTAGCTTAACCCATTCGACCTTCAGATATAAAACATTAACCAAATAAACCCTACTATAGGTAAATGGTAAAAACCTTCGCCTCCAAAATTTGTTTGTCCGCCTTAACAGCAAAGAAGTGGGAAAGATAACAAAAGGTGAAGAAAGTCACATGCCTGTTTATGATTGTATCCATCTCCTCAACAAGATTGACATAAACATCATTGTGTGTATGCTCAATTAGTTGTATTCGTCCACCATAGGATACACAAGATATGTGGCACCTGGAAGGGTGTCGTTCACATTAGAACTGTTACCAGTGACAACACTCAACATTTTGCTAACAATGTTTGGTGGAGCTATCATATCCCTCAATATGTTAGGTTCTGTAGTTAGAGGGAACCCATTGTCTATCATTTCGTCCAATAGCTGCAAGTGACCATAACAGGGAAAGAGTGCGATTAACCTTTAGTGATGGGAACTTTTTTATCATGGACAATTAGCTTTAACAGATGATGACTTCAGAGGTGGATGAATGGTCGGGTTGGGTACACAGTCAATATCAGCTTTTTGGTATTAGTCAAAATGGTCAGGTCAGGTTGGGTTGGGTTAACTGAACACTTTTTGTCCTAAATTATTAATGTTCTTATAATTACTAAATTCGTCAAGGGCTTAAATTCTTTCAGTAGTTAAAACTTAATTTTTGAAAGTTTTATGCATTAAAAGTACATTTGGGGCAACTCAACCCCTTTCAACCCATTTCCATTAGAAATGAAAAGTTTTCTGATTTTATCCATTTAAAACATTACCAATACACAACCCAAATCACCTCTGGAAAAAAATATTCGACAAAACTGTATATTTCATCATCCTTGAATTTCAGTTTAGCGGAAATCTTACTTGATCATCAAAGAAATTATATACTATACTGAAGAACACAGGAGGAAAATACAAAATTTGCTACGATTGATGAAACTGAACTTTGTAAGTTAACTAAATTGTAAAGCTTAAGGTCTCAAGAACATCCAAATGGAAAAAACGCTTGAACTCTGAGAAACATTTCTTTAAAAACAGAAATATACAAAAAACTTCTCTTTGGTGATAAATTCGCAATGAACAAACTTATATCCCACGTACCTCATATACGATAACAAAATTGTCCTTTATAACATCTTCATTTAACCCTCCAAGATAATCTGAGAGGACATCAGCAACTCAGCAAGAAACTAGAAAGTTTGACAAAATCAAACAATGTTTTCATCCTTAATGAATATCACTAAATATGGATACATAGCACTCTATAAGGAAAATAAAAAGTAAATAACGAAGGAAAGAAAACAGAAATAGAAATAGAAAAATTGGGGGGGGGGAGGGAGGAACCTACTTAGATATAAATATAATAAAATCGATAAGTTATGAATAACAAATGACTCTGACAATAAATAGACAATGTTTTGATTCTGTCTAGAGATTGTGAACTAGGAAGACAAAGGAAGATTATTGGGCCCCCCATCATGATACAAAAAACACATGATATAGGGATTTATCAAAGAAACGTTTTTCCTCCTTAATCTTATAAAAGAAGTGACACTTGAGAACCAAATTACAAATGCATCCATATATTCGCCTAGAAAATAAAGTTCCTAGAGACGACATCATGCAAGCAATAGCACGATGACTGAGTTTTTATTGTCAACTGGATCTCGAAGTTGTCTTAGGCATTAGAATATATACAATTGATGGACTCAAACAAGAAACTCGACAATCTAACATTGTCACAGAAGCTTTAGTATGAAACACTCCACGATTGTTTTAAGCTGTAGAATGTTTTGGAATTATCACTTATGAGATAGAAGAACGTCACTTGGAAGGAAGGGGAAATTTATTCTACATTCTAAATTGTATATATTATCTTCCATCAAACGTGGATACCAAAACCTATTTATCCTTTCAGCATAAGAGCATCAGGTGCATTGACGAAGGAGGCTCGCCAATCCGAGGTGGCCTTCGCCATCTCTCACGCCACTGCCCCGCCCCCCTAGCTCCCCAAAATTTTCGCGGCATTCGCCAAAGGAAGGAAATAGGGTATTTTTGTTTATTCTTTTGTATTTTAAATGTTGAATAGTGGGGTTTTGGCTTAAGTTAATGGGGAGGGTGTTTTTGGGCGTGTGAGTGATGTGGCGCACAAGTGGCGGTTTGGCTTAAGCCATTGCACCTGATGCTCTAAGATGCCTATTCAAAGCAAAGGGTAAAACTCTAACAAACACTGGAAACCACATATGCATCACTTAACATTGTCATTATATTTCCGGAAACAATACCCATGAAGTTATTGTACTAAAGTTCACTACATAACACAAAACCAACCAATCATTGTAACACATGAATCTAAACTTGGAAAGCTAATACAAGCCAAATAAGGAGTAAAAGAAAGCAACCTCAATTCCCATGAGCGGAGGCATTTCAAGTTGAGTACAAGCCAAGAACGTAATCCCTTGGCGCAGAATTTGGAAAATGTAATGCGTTGGGGACGCAATGACCGGCAATATCTACATTTATCAAATATGAATTAAAATATGAATAGATAAATAAAAATGTGAAAAAAGAAATAAGGAAAGTAATATACGTCGGGTTGAGAAATGGAATGTTCCCAAAAAAAACAAAAAGCAACAGATTTGACGGATCAACGCGGTGTCCGGTTAACTGTTTCTCCAGCATCACCTCTCTGCAAAAAAAATGTGAATTTAATTAATAAACAATAGGATCTTAAAGATTGAATCAATTAAAAGATTACCCGGAATCGGAAAGTAGGAATATGCACTGTAACATATTCAACTTCTTTTAGGGTTTCAATTTCCCAAATCAGTTCAACTTTAGGAATATGGTTTCGATGCTTTTGATTTATGTCTATCAAATGTAATTTTTTCTATATTCAACTACTTGGTTATTATCATACAGATTTTTACTCGAATTTTTAAAAATGTTCTTTTGATTGGGTTTATGGTTGTAGAGCAAGATTATAATCAACTACAGATTTTACAAACTGATTCATACAAAATTTTTTCTAAGATAACCATTTAATAGCCGAACTTAGAAAAAATTACGTAGTACATAATTTTTTCTAAGTTCAGGTATTAAATCGGTACATTTAGAAAAAGTTCGTCGTTATTCTATGACTAAAACCTTTCCTATTTTTTGGTCACGGTAGCGTTTTATAGAAAAAGGTGTTCTCGATTATAATTTAATTAAAAAAATTATCTATCACTCAAGTTATAAAACACAAATTGACTCACACATAACCACATAAAAAATGTTTCTGGTTTGACTGGTGTTGAACAGGCGCGAAAGCCTATAATATCGTGAGTGTACGTATGGCGTCAATGGTTCACGACAAAGGGCCTAAAACACGACATAAAGTCATTATGACATACGGATTGCAACTAAACATATATCAATAATGTAAAATTTTTTGCGTCTATGGCTCGACCTCAGAGTGACACCCAGTGCACATTTTGTTTCCTACTCTGCACACACAAGGGAGTTGACTCAACCCCCATGTTCAAATTCATGAATGCACTTGTCATCATTTCAAAACTTTACATCATGATCCTATCATTCACTTCCCGAGAACCACATATTCATATTCATATCAACGAGACGATATCATCCCTTTGCAAACAATAATACACATCGAACAAATAAAAAATTGAAACCCATAATACCATAAAGGTCAAAACACACAAAGAAATGTGAACAAAGATGTCACTACAAACCAAAAATATTGAATCAGCATCATCAAACTTTTTTATAAAAATACAAATAATCACAATCAAAAGAAATTTCCTAGTAGCAACCAAAAAAATCATAACTGAAATGGAAAGTTGTCACAAAAAATGCAACACCAAAAGTAATGAATTAAGAAAAAGTAATCGACAAAACTCTATAATACAAAGGTTGACAAAAAAGTAAATATCAAAAGGAAAACGGAATATATTAGGCTGCTCATTATGGTCGTGGGTCGCGACCTGTACTTTCCGGTGTCACGTCAGCTTTCTCTCTTCGGCGACCTACAGGCGACTTTTTGCCACTATAAGGCGACCTTCATTTTTTATTTTCATTTTCAATTTTTTTAACTTCAAATTTAAATTTCATTAATAATAAAAAACATTACATAAATAATAAAAAACATTACATTATAATAAAAAAAATATTACATAATAATGTTAAGGTTAACCACTGCCACTTCCAGGAACTGTATTGTTGTACGATTACGACAACAACCCGAAGTTCGATCGCGGAATGCTAGATCGCGAGTTGTATCGAGCACAAGTAGCGTACACGAGAGACTATAAAGAACCGACATATATATGCACACGGTATACCCTAGTACCAAACCTTTATTAAAACCCTAATAAAGCTATTACAACGAGAAAGAAGAATGAATAACTAGCATCCCCCCTCATCTCTATTTATAGGGATGAGGGGGTAGAAAACTTTCCTAAATCAAATAGGAAACTCCTTGCCTTGCAAGGCAAGCTAAATAATTCCTAGTTATGGTCTATTCCTAATCTAAATTACAATGTACACTTAACCCCCAACCTTTGTTTAAGTTTATTCCTAATATACAACAATTTCCACCTTAGGAGTAACACTTAAACATAATCGATACTCAGCATCTTCATCCAATGCTGGAACCTCGAATCAGGTGACCCCTTTGTTAACCAGGCCTGTAACTTTAGTAATTTCCCTAGATTCGCTTTCACAGACTCCTTCACTTTCTTCTTTTCCAAGCAACAAACTCTATTACCCTCATGCACAGGTACCCGTTACCGTAATGTCGCCCCCCACTTTATACCAATGTTTAACCTTTTCCTGCCTCCTTTACCAAGCAGATCGTGTTAGTCTTTTCTTCAAGTTTTGCTTGTCCTCCAACGTCTTTGAGCCACTGCAGCATCATCGTTACTAACCTGAAAAACCTCAGCTTCACGATTCCCTTGAGCTCCCTGCAGTTCCACCTCAAACTAAACACGTTTTTTTACTTGTACTCCATGGACTCCTGTTTCGACACATGGACCAAGTTGTTTGAACCCAACTTGTTTAGAACCAAGTTGTTTGAACCCAACTTGTTTTGAACCTCCATGCTTTTGTACACCAAAAGTCATCACTTTTGCTTCCAAAGTATACACACAGTTCTTTTTCCTGATCCCAGTCATCATAACCCGACAACCTTTGATCACCTTGATTCTACCTATCTACATCTTCACAGTATAACCTTTTTTTTTCAAGAGTACCCAATGAAATCAAACTTCTTCTTAACCCTGTAATATATCTGACATTTTACAATATAAAACTAGATCCATTATATAACTGTATCTTCACTTTCCCTATCCCTTTGATAGTGCATGTCCTGTTATCACCTAACTGAACCGAACCACCATCAACAACCTTAAAGTCATACAAGAAGTCCCTCCTATGTGTCATATGATAAGACCCACCTGAATCCATTACCAATTCAGTCATCTCATCATTCCCGACTACCACCAGGGCTTCTCCAAAGTAGGCGTTACCCTCGTCATTAGAAGAATCAGAATCCTGATCACGCTTACCCTTCTTGACGAACCCACTTGACTTCTTCATTGGACAGTCTCTCTTCAGATGACCCTCTGAATGACATATGAAGCACTTGAGTTTACCAGTTCCACCCCTTGACTTAAACCGCAAACTTCCACCAGAATGAGCTTTACCTGAATGATCTGACCTTCCCCTTACATATAACCCGTCACCAGTTTCTTCCTTTGTGCCTTCAGTTCTTTTCTTCAACTCCCTTGAATTCAGAGTCGCCAGAACATCCTCCATTGTCAAGGATTCCCTCCCATACAATAATGTCTCCACAAAGTTTTCATAATATGATATCAACGACCTAAGTAACATTAGTGCTTGATCCTCATCCTCAATCTCGGTATCAATATTTGTCAAATCAAGTATCAACTTATTAAATTCATTTATATGATCACCTAGTTTCGTACCTGGACTCATATAGATGTTGTACACTTCTTCCATCCGAAACAGTCTATATTGCTAAGAGCTTCATATACAACTAGTTATCTTCGTCAAATCCTGCAGCAGTTGTTTCCTTGGTAACTTCTCGTAAAACCCGGTCTCCCAAGCATAGAATCAAGTAACGGTATGCCTTCTTCATTAAAGCAGCTTTTTCTCCTGCTTCCATGTCTGCGGGTAATGTCAGATTTGACCTGAATGATAAGAACATCATATGATAGAATCATATGGTCCTTTGTAGTAGCCGAAGGTCTCCTCTATAAGGTCTTCTACCAACAAACTTTTCTAGACTTCGCATCAACCTCCTATATTTGAGTTTCTTGTTAATGGCTTTAATCATCACCCGGTCTCTCTGCTTGTCTTGTTTGGTCTATTTTCTCTTTGGCAAATACTCCATTTGAATCCCAGTATCAATATCATTGAGAGAGGTGCGAACATGGTTGAGTGTGCCATCGCTGAACTTGTGAAGTTCATCGGTGCGCATCAAATGATTTTTGTCCATGTCATCTTGATAGATAATGCCTTGGATATTACGATAAGCAGTGTATGGAGTCATTTTTCTGAGATCTGTCCGGTATGTGTCAGGTTTGGTAAGGTTTATCTTTTTCTGATAACTTTCAACTGCTAGTTGTAAGTCCTCCACACGTTCTTGAATGACAATTCGTCTCGTGTACATTCGCAACGCCACAATAAGTGCAAACCGTTCATCCACATTGAGGTTGGTCAACTTACCTTGAACAAGAAGAAGTAACATATCTTCAATATCTTCGCGGCGAAGTCTTTTGAAGTCACCTTCTCAAAACTTGTAGAGCACATCATCTTGTCTTCGAACTGTGATCTCTTCTAAATGTTTATAACTAAAGAACTCCATGATCTTGAGACTTGTAACAACAATAATCCTGTGTTTGGAATAGACGTCTTTATAATTTTCCAGGTTGGTAGCATATGCATAGAATCTTTGACATTTTGGTCCCCAATGATATGTTCCCCAGTAGGCATGCTTATCATAGACAACTTGTACCTCACTCCATGTGCTTCTAGGAATCTTGTCTTCAATCCATTTAACATGACCGTAATCAGCAGCCTTTGTCTTGGTGATTGAAGTTGTATATTTGCGACTTGAGCTTCCTCCTTTTAGATATTCAAGATCATTGTTGATGAAGTGATCATAAAGGATGATTTGACAACCTCGTGCATCCAGAATTAAAGGAAGTAGCTTGCTAAGATCATGGGGATATGGTCTTCCTTCAGGATTATGCCAATCTAACTTATCATTAGTAGCTTTGAATACTTCTTCCAGATGGTATTCTAACTCCACAACACTCTTGCACGTGCCTTTAATGAGATCATATGTTGGACCGGTCAACAGATCTTGAGTTAGATTTTGAATGTTGATCCGATTCGTTATAAAAGCAGAGAAATCGATGGGAGTAGCCAGAAACTCATTAAACGGGGAGGTTTTGCTTGACGCTTGTGCCAACTGATACATCCAAGGTTAAGGAGGTCGATCGTCAACAGTTTTTGTTTTGTTCCATTCACGATCAGGAGTTCGAGAGCCTATTGGATTCCATAGTCGTTCATCCACATTAGATACCTCTCTTACAAGAGATACGTCGTCATCTCCTATAATGAACTCTTGATGTGTAGGATCTTCCTAGTCTATTTGTTGAGATCTAGATGGTCTTTTGGAAGTGCTTGTTGTTCTGCTCTCCTTATGAGTTGGTTCTTTGGATGACTCAGCTTCCTTGCCTGATCTCCTTCTCTTTGTCCCTCGGTTTGATCCAGCAAAGGGTTCTTCATCCTTGTCTTTATCATCATGTCCTCTTGGAATAGTGACTACATCACCATATGAGGAGATAAGGTCTTTGTCAGAGTATATGCTTCGACTAACGCATTGTAAAGATTCTTTTGAACTTCTGATATGTTAATTGATTTATTTTCTTCCATTTTATCCATTAGAATGTTTTTTAACTTGAGTTCTAAGAGCGAAGAGGCGACTGCGTAAGATGTCGGAGGTTGATTGGTTGATCTAACCAACACTTCAGCTCCCAAAGTTTCGGTAACATATTTCTCAACTTTTGACATGATCTTGGAGGTTTGAGCTTTGACCTGCTCCTTGATTATTTTCTTCATGTTGGAGTCAATTGAATTGAGTAAGTCTTGATTCTCTGCTTGAGCTTCTTCTCTGAGCTTGTTGGATTTTAGCTGAAGAGCCACGTTTACTTCATCTTTCATCTTGGAAGTAAGATAGTTGTCAACAATGCCCGGAATAGATGCTATAGCTTTAGCAAATTGATTTGTTTATTTGAGTTTAGACAGTTCTATCGCTAGTGAGGATACCCTGCGATCAAATCCGAATAGAGATGCGAAGTTAGGGATTTCAGGCAAAGTTGTTGTTGGAATAGTTGTTGTTGTTGTGGAGTCATGTGTTTGTTGTTGAGGTTGGATGATTGGGATGGGTGGTTGAGGGATTGTAGTGTCAGAGGAGGGTGTGACGGAAACTGCTACATTTGGATTTAGAATCGAGTCGATACCTGTATCCGGAGAGGGATTAATGAATTTAGCCACCAAATCTGATGAAACAGAGGAGCTTTGTTGTTGCACTACTGGAGGTTCAGTAGTTAGAGTCACGTGAGCTTCTTCCGTTTCTTGATTAGTTTGAGCATCCGTCATTTCAGCATCTTGTCTATCCAAGTTAAGATTCAAGTCTCCGTACAGTTCCCCATTTTCTTCATCTTCTTGATCATCTCCCATAGTATCATCATCCTCTTAATTTACATCTTCTTTCGTGAGTTCATAGTCAGGTGGTGTTGAAAATTTCTGATTAGAAGTCACTTCATCATCATCTTCTGCTTTTTCTTCTTCTTTTTCTTCTTCCACTTTATCTGCTTTATATGTTGACAAGGTCGGGTGAACAAACTCATCTCCGTCGTCTTCTGATTTAGAGTCTTCACTATCATTCTGTTGTACATCATCTTCATTAGCACTGTCATGCTCATCACTTTCTTCATCATTATCTCCTTGACTGAACGTCCAAGATTCTTCTTCACTCTCTGATATATATTCAGGTACATCAGGAACCTCTGGTTTGTCACCAGATCCTTCATTTGTACCAGATAAAGTTTGTTGTTACTCATCAGGAACCTTTAAATGTAAGTCAACTCCATCACCTGAGCCACTTACGTGAGAGATATGGAATTCTTTCATGCTTCTCTTAGTTGCCAACTTCATTTGTTCTGCTTCAGATAATGCAACTTTAGATAGTACTGTTAAACCTTTTGACTTTGTTGTTACAGGCTTATCTCCTTTAGCTAAAGTCTTGATTCTTTTACCTTTGGAAGCTTGAGAAGACTTTGTCTTTGAAGATGATTCAGAGTCATTCTTTTTCTTTGTAGCTTTTGATTTGGGAGCCTTTTCACCAGTAGCATAAGCACGTAAGTCTTGAAAGCTTCGAACTCTAACATGGCTTGTTTGGTCAAGTGCTGAGGAAGAATAGCACCGTATTCTTGTGTGTCCTTATGTTTAGAAATGACTCTTATGGTGGTGAACATGAAGTCATCCCTGGCATAATGCCAAAACATCTTGTTTCTCCTTGGAATTGTTTAATCCTTTGCCATGAAGTAGTCGACAATGACTTTGGTGAAACGTGGATAATACATGTCACTGTTCTTCTTAGAATTCTTGTTCTCCACTTGAAATACCAAGTCTTCCCACAGTAGATAGACATAGTCAACCTTCTTGTTATTATACATGCCCCAAAGAATTTGAGCACGTGACAGGCGAAGACTTTCCAGAGCAGTAGTCTTTCCACTTAGACACTTGTTGATTATGGCAGCAAATGATCTCCAAGGTTGATGCATGTGGTTGACATTGACATCAGATAAAAACTTGATTTCACCAGTGTGTCCAAGATCTCTGATAAAAGATAGAATATCCTCTTCAAGTGGAGGTTCTTCAAATTTCTGACCAGGGAGTTTGGGGCAAATTTTGAGCATATCTCTGAAGTTGTCAACATTAACTGTGTGACTTTTGCCATCCAACTTGAAACGAAGTGACGAGTGATGTCTGGTGACAGTGACCCAGAATTCTTGCATGTATATCTCAGGAACATCAGCAGAGATCTCAAATGCATTGTAGAATGGAGTGAGTTTGAGAGCATCTAGCACCACTTGAATAGTAGGTTCCTTGGATTTGAGATTTGAGCTCAGTCGGAGATTGCTTTTCCCTATCTTGAGGCGGTTTTCAGGTGCGACAAGAGCATCATCCAACTCCTTTTGCTGTTCTTTTGTAGTGTTCATGATTCTGCTAAGATAGGATCAATACAGTTTATGTACAATCAATGTTATACAATGTACTATAGAGACCTATTTAGTGAGCATGTGAAGTTGATTCAGGATGTGAACGATGCATTAGGAACTTTAAGACTTTTTGCACTTATTAAGATCTATTCATTTAAAAATGACAACTTAAGCTAACTTAACTTGTTTAGAGTGAATAATTAACCAATTTTAATTATCTCCCTAATTAAGATTTTAAATCGCCTTTTAAAATGAAAATTTGATCTTAAGTGTTTTGGGTCTTTTAAACTTGTTGTTTGGTTCCTTATACCTAAGGAGTTGTTCGGTTTACAAGTGGCAACCTAGTTGTTCGATACCAACTTACAGAATAAGTTGCTCAGTTCCAAAGACAACGAATTGTTAAGTTCCATTTTTAATGTTTCACAAACAAGTCATTTTAAGTAATCAAACAAGTTGGTCAGGCATTTTAATCACAAGAACAACACTTAGGTATATACTAACAATATGAATCTACATAATCATCAATACCATACAAAAAAACGAGCACTTTTAGTCATTAACGCACTTATATACAACAACCTACACTCAAGGACACGTTTTAATGATTCAAACGCACTCAAGAATACTTAAAACATCATTCCCACACAGAACCCATGATCATATTTCATTGAACCACAAAAAACCTAATTTATCATATGAACAATAGATCATAACTCGTTCAAATGTTAACAATACATAAAACTGTTTTAAACATGTCTTCTATACTCCATAGTGATCATAACCCCTTAATTATTTTGAAGATTTATGCATTTTTGAATTTGATAAACCCTAATTTAAGAATTAGGGTTTTCGAGCTCAAATCTGAATAAAGTCTCAATTACTTCGAGTTATGAGTTGTTTAGGAGGAGTAGAACGAGATTGTAGTTTTACCTTAAGCTTGAAAATAACTTGAAAAGATGGTATGGTTCTTGGCGATCGAACGAGTGAGAGGGAGGAACAGTTTTTCTTAAGTGTGTGTTGTGTGTGTAAATAGTGACGAGGTGGGTGGGTGGTATTAGAAAACAATTTTGTTTTTAACACATTTTGCCTCTCAAATTTTAATACCCTTTTAATTTTGCCTAGATAAATTTTATAAGGCATTTACAAGTTAAACAAATAGCACAATTAGTCCCTAATCTTTAAACTATCATACCTATAGACTTAATTTTGCAAAATATTCCCTAAAGGCTTAAACAAGTAACACATAAGGCACACATAAGCTACACATGATGAACTTTCCTTAAAGAATGTTATTTCGTGACTGTTTAAAAACCTTTTCCCTTTAAGCACATTTTATTATGAAGAAGATATTTGACATTTGTTCCCCCTCAAACACTAACCCGTTTTCTATTTAAAGAGCTGTAGTCGTTGTTTGAGAAGTCAAATATCATTGAAAAAGCATTTTCTAATGAAGCAATGTTATATTTTTGAAAAACAACAAACACCAAAATAAGATTTCTCTTATTTTAACATATAAGTGCACTGACACGTACACAAATGGAAATATAGGAAGCACGGGTTGTGTTGCAGAGTAAACACAAGCCTTTGCATGGTCAATAAGTAGACCATGCCCAAGAATAAATTCCCATTAAGAGGTCAAGATTCCTTTTTGACAGAATACTTGCCTTTAAAATGATGTCCGGGTTACTATCTGAAATAATAGCAAGCCATTTGGCATGTTTTGAAAACATATGAACTTCTGCTCGAACTTTATTTACAGCCTCGTATCATGATTGAATGACATTTCTAAGACCGTAAATGTTATCGATTTTTAGAAGACATGCCTTTATTACCGCTTTTTATATTTTTTCATTTTTTCATTTTTTCTTTGGTTTTATAGATTTTATATTTTTGTATTTTGTTTTTATAAAAGTTTTCTAAAAATAAAAAATCTTTTTGGTTTTTATGGTTTTATGTATATACATATGATACAGGATATGTAAATAGGTACCACCACTATTCATCAACTTCATCTGCCAATTGTTTCAGAGTCTCCGGCGTAAAACTCCGCATTCCCAGCTTGTTGATCAGAAATTCAATTCTTTCTCGGCCAAGAACTTTAGTGAAGATGTCCGCCAGTTGATACTCCGTATTGACAAAGTAAAGTTCGATCACCCCATTCTCAACATGCACCTTGATAAAGTGATATCTCATGTCTATATGCTTTGATCTGGAATGTTGAACGTTGTTGCAGCATAAGGCAATAACGCTTTTGTTATCACGGTACATTAGAATTTTGTTGAAACCAAAGCCATAGTCGGTAAGCTGTGATCTCATCTAAAGGATTTGAGCACAACAGCCGGACAAAGCAATATATTCAGCTTCCGTACTAGATATCGCAGCTCTTTTATGCCTTTTTGATGACCAACTGATAAGTCTATCTCCCAAAAATTGCATACTACCAGATGTACTACGGCGTGTATCTTGACAACCAGCATGATCCGCATCTGCAAATGCTATTAGAGCAATAAAAGAATCCTTCGGATACCATAGTCCCCGATTAATGGTTCCTTTTAGATATCGAAAGATCCTTTTTATTGCATTTAAGTGCTTTTCGGTAGGCCGAGCCTAATACCGGGCACACATGCATATAGCAAATTGTAGGTCAGGTCTACTGGTTGTGAGATAAATAAGGGTGCCTATCATACCATGATAGTGTGATGGATCAACGGCTTTCTCTTCTTCATCCTCATCCAGTTTGGATTTCTCCACCATGGGAGTATCCACTGGGTCACAAGAGTCAAAACCGTATTTCTTTAAGGATTCAAGGGCATATTTTGACTGGTTAATAAAGATGCCTATGGGGCTTTGAGAAATCTGTAGTCCTAAGAAAAATGAGATTTTGACCATCATTGACATCTTAAATTTTGAACACATGATTCAGTCACAAAGTTCAGGTGTAGATGCAGCAAAGATGATATCATCGACATATATTTATACCAGAAGTAGTTCCTTGTCGTCTCTGCGTATGAACAATGTGGGATCCACTGAACCTTTGGAGAAGTCTTGGGATATCAGGAACGAAGACAACATGTCATACCACGCGTGTGGAGCTTGTTTCAACCATAAAGAGCTTTCTTAAGATTGTACACGTGATTTGGTTTATCTTTATCTACAAACCCATCCGGCTGGCTAACATAAACTTCTTCCCGTAGATTACCATTCAGAAACGCAGTCTTCACATCCATTTGGTAGACGACCATGTTCATATGAGCAGCAAACGCGAGAAAAATCCTTATAGCCTCTAATCTTGCAACCGGAGCAAAAGACTCTTCAAAATCGATTCCCTCCTCTTGACGGTAACCACAAGCCACTAATCGAGCTTTGTTCTTTAGTATACCTCCTAGTTTGTCTAGTTTCACTTTGTATATCCACTTCAAAGTAATAACCATAACTTTATCTAGTCGGGGTACGAGCTCCTATACTTCAAGACGTTCGAACTCATTGAGTTCTTCTTGCATTTCTTTGATCCAGCAAGCTTAAGTCAAAGCATCTTTATACGTCTTGGGTTCAACAGCAGTGAGGAAAGCATCGTAGTAACAGAAAAGAGCTTGCTCATGTAATTGTAGCCTTGTGGAAACTGGTCTAGCGAGTTCACCGATTATATTTTAAAGTGGATGATCCTTAGTCCATTTGTTATTGTGTTAAAAAATTTGGTGATCAGGAGGCACATTTGTATGAATAGAATCCGACAATGAAGATTGATCAGAAGGAACTTCTGGAATTGGAATACCAAAGTACGGATCATTACCTATATGTGCAACTTTAATATCATGATTGTCTTCTTCAACATCGTTAGGAATGATAGGAGGTTGGGTATTGGGTGTTGTTTGAGAGTTACTTGGTGATGGTGCATCTTGGTCAACTATAGTTGAGGAAGGTAAACCGGTTGATACAGCGGGTACTGGAGCCGCTACTTCATCAATTGGAGCAATGACTTCAGGGGCTGGGTGATCAACACTAGGTGGGGGATTGAGTAATTCATCGAACAACAGTTGAAACAAAATATCCCAGTCAGTTCTTGAAGGTGGTACAAATAGTGTTGAAGGAGGAGGGTTTGACACAAGTCCTGAACTGATTGTTGCAGGAGTCATTTCATGAAGTACGGGTCCTGAACTGCTGTGTTTAGAAGCCATCACAGTTAGCTCATCAAAATCTACATGAATTGTCTCAATGATTCATCTGGTACATCGATTATAAATTTGAAATGCTTTCTTCGTGGGTGCATAACCAATGAAAATACCAATATCAGGCTTTGGTTGTAACTTGCCCAGATTCTCACTATCATTTATTGGATAGCAGAGTGCACCAAATACATGGAAGAAAGATAAGTCAGGAAGTTTGTCATGTAAAATCTCATATGGTGTTTTGCCATGACGAAGGCATATGATGGAACGATGTTGGGTGTAGCATGCGGTAGCCACTGCTTCAGCCCATAGAAATAACGAGAGGGTATGATGGTACATTATCAGTTGATAAGAGCGGATGGAAGTTCCAAGAGATACTCTTCCTGATCAAGAATGCCATAACGGAATAGACAATGGGACGACTTGGAAGCTCTTAGGAGGAATAGTAAAAGCAAATCATGGTGATAAAGGCCTGGAAAAATTTGAAAGAGTATTGTTGGGAGATTTAAAAGTTATGTTTGAACCAGACATAAAAAGTGATATATGGAGAATGTTTCAAGGATACAGGGTGACCATTTGAAAGTTGATTGATTCATCTAGAGTTCACTTTGTAAGGTTTGATAATCTTTACATTTTTAGTTGGTTGAAATGATCTCCCCTCACACCGAATACCATCACCAATATGCTCAACAAGAACTTCAAACTGATCATCAAAATGAGATATGCTATCAACTGCTAAATCTTATGGTGAAACAGCAAAATGGTCTATAAAGTTTGGTTTGAGATACTAAGACCCATGAATCACCATTTTCTATCACTTCCCAGAGTGCATAGTCTTGGATCTGGAAGTACTGCTTACTCCTTATAGCCCACATCTTATATTCCCCTAATTTGAGTATGGGAAGGTTTGCATTAGGACCACTATTTGTATATTCAAGCTCCATGTCTTCTAGATCAAAGTTTCTCAAAGCAATGCTCTAATACCACATGTTGAGTTTAAAGATCTAGGCTTAGTCTAGGATTAGAAACATCAATGAACATAAAATATGTATAGCGGAATTAACATAAGAACAATGATATTGTAACAAGGTTTTACCAAACATTCACTACAACCCCAATATTATTTGATCAGAATAATACGGTTACATCAAAGAACTGTAACAGGGATCAAGGAAAACCTTGATTACCTTGAGGCTACACCAACTCTATACTAGACGTCTACATCTTCTTGTATACACACACACACTTTTCTGGATGCTTAAAACCTATAACCTGTATCTCTTTATATACTAGAGATATCTAGGTTTACAAGGAAACATAATAAATACAATAAGGAAACTAAATCTTTTAATCTTTATCTTATTCTTCTTGAGCATATCTTTTAGTATCTTCTGATATCTTCCATCTTTTGTAGAATATACTCTACCAACTTGAAGAATCTCTTATTGTTAATTTAGGTTCTTTTCCTTTAAGTCCTTCTTGTTTCATTCTTGTTTTGTCTTATCAACTCAAATATAATTCCCAACATATATTGCCTTGTTCGGCTATTGTGCTCAAGTCCTTTGGATGAGATTACAACTTACCGACTATGGCCTTGGATTCAATAAAATTCCAATGTACTATGATAACAAAAGCGCTATTGCCTTATGCTGCAACAATGTTCAACATTCTCGATCAAAGCATATCAACATCAGATATCACTTTATAAAAGAGCAAGTAGAGAATGGAGTCGTCAAGCTTTACTTTGTCAGAATGGAATACCAGTTGGCAGACATCTTCTGTTAGGATTAAAAGTGTTCTTGATGTTGTAAATATTACTGCTGCTCAAGTTTATGTTAATACTGTTCTGATGAAGTTAGTGATGCTCATATCAAGAAGTTAGTACTGCTGGTACAAAAGTTAATGCCGCTAGTGAAAGTTACTACTACTAGTATAAAGATTCCTTGAAGTTAATGCTGCTGAAGAGTTACTACTGCTCAAAAAAATATTCTAAGTAGCTAGTACTGCTAGTAAGTAGTTAGTACTACTAGTATTAAGTTAGTACTGCTAGTGTAAGTTAGTACTGTTTGTTAGTACTGCTTACTGGATATGTATTAGTTATTTATAGAAGACTGTAAGAACGAAATCCATAGATTGACCACTTTATTTTTTGATGATTGTATACATAACCTTAGAGTTTTTGAGCAAGAAATTCAAGGTGCTTCAAAAACATCTTCAAGTGCTCAAAATGTTGCTTTTGTTTCACAAAGCAAAAGTAGCACTAATAAAGTTAAGTCTGGTTTTACTGGTGCCTACAGTACTTGCACTCCTTCTACTTCTTCAACCAATGTTCCTGAAAAAGAAGTTCTTGCTGGTTTTGCTGATGAAGTAATCTATTCCCTCTTTGCCAAACAATCAGAGGACTGGGACTTACTTCATGAAGATCTGGAACAAATTGATGATGTAGACATTGAAGAAATGGACATAAATTGGCAAATAGCAATGATTGCTATTCGAATGAAGAAGTTCTATAAGAAAACAGGAAGGAGAGTTCGCGTGGATGGAAAAACACCTGTTGGCTTTGACAAAAGAATGCATGAATGTTTAGTGTCACAACATGGTCACTTTGTAGGGAATGTAAGAAATGGGGACACATGATGGAAAAAAAGAGAGAGAAATCATTCTTTAACATCAAGAAGCTGGAGCAGAGAAGAATAGATGGGTTTGCTGACAATGGAAAATTGATGGATTGTCAATTGGGGAGAACATTACTGAGGTGAAGAGACTAATCATGCACTTATGGCTATCGCTCAAGCAATGAGGTAACTTGGTGTTCTAAAACTTGCAATTGATTCATACTAATACCTTAAACTACTATGTGATGAACAAATGAATCAGTTAGGTGATCAAGAAGCACAAATACTTGCCTATAGTCAAGCTGTTAAGAAATTAGAAGCTCAACTTGTTACTTTTCAAAAACATCAACTTTCTCTAAATGAAAAGCTTACATTTCAGGCTAATGAAATATATGAAAAAGATGAAAGTTAAAAGTTATAGGAGATAGGAATGAAAAGCCTGTAAAGAAAAGGACAATTGACAGAAAACATTAGATTCATAGAAAGATTCTTCCATGAATCTTTTGTGATTAATTGATTCTGGCATGAAGTTCAAATTGTATAGTTGGCTTAGGTTTTGAAATACATTCAATACCATGAGGTTCTAAGTTTTGTGAGGAGAAATGGAACTTTTTTGGTTTTTTTTTTAATTGTTCCAAAAAGAGGATTCAATAGGAAAACCTTTGTACAGTAGATTTACAAAGACTAATGATTTTAAAGGTGTTCCACATCCTTTAAGTGGAGATTATACTCCTAAACCACAAGAGGAAATTGATGATTCTTTGTATGTTTATGGTAAAAAGGGTCCTCAAAAACCTGAAATTAGTGTCTCAGATGACAATTCTTCTGAGGCTTTACCTATCCAATCAAATGACAGTGAAGGATCTTGTGGAAATACCTCTGAGCACTCTTTTGAGACTGAATCAGAAAGTATAAGTGTACCAAATGAGATGTCTAAGTCAAGGTTGGAAATAACTAATGAAAAAGTTGTGTCTGAATTACAAGAAGTTGAACTAGTTTTTTTTGTTTTTTTTTTTTTTTTATGCAAAACACGTAAAAACTCCCTAGGCAACCTCAAAGAAAAGAAACAATAAAGTTAATAGGACGAATTAATAAGATATGATGGAAAGAGAACTAGGGGAAGGTTACTCTTTTACAAAGAAGAAATGTTTTGTTTGTGGTAGTCTAAGTCATTTGATTAAAGATTGTGACTATTATGAAAAGAAAATGGCAAGGGAAGCTGAGGTTAAGAGGGTTGTTAATACTGGTAATAGGATGGAAAAACCAGTCTGGACAAAAGCTAACAGGGTCAATCACTCAAATAAATTTGGTCTAGATCGTAATCTTAATACTGTAGGCCAAATATTAATTCTGTTAGGCCTAAAGTTAATGCTGTTAGTTCTAATGTTAATACTGTTAGATCTAGACAACCAGTACCTCACAAGACCTCAAACAATTGTAGTCCTAAAAGACCACAGATGAATCAAATTAATCAAAGAAGGGAGTTTTCAAAATCACATTCATCTGTAAGAAGACCCTTTGCAAAAACTACAGCACAAATGTCTCATTCTAATGCTGTAATGGGAATTTGGGGATCTGCTGTTAAGACCTCAGCAAGTTATAATTGGAGAAACTCTAGACCAAACTTCAATTATAACAGTGAACCAACTTTTATTAGAACTATGAATGCTAAAGGTCTACAAGGCAGACCCAAGCCTGTAAAGGCCTAGGTCCCTAAGAGAGACCAATTTCTCTTTTTCATGTGCAGGAACAACCACTGAAGAACATGGTAGATAGAGGTATATTTGATAGTGGATGCTCAGGACACATGACAGGTAACAAGGATCAACTGGAGGATTTTGAAGAATTCAACGGGGGATCTGTTACCTTTGGAGGTAGCAAAGGCTACATATCTGGTAAAGGAAAAATAAGAGTTGGTAATTTAGATTTTGATAGTGTATCTTTTGTAAAAGAATTAGGGCATTTTAACCTTTTCTCATATCACAATTATGTGATAGCGACAAGGTTCTTTTTACTGAAACTGAATGTCTTGTTGTGTCTTTTGACTTTAAGATGCCTGATGAAAATCAGATACTTTTAAAGGTCCCTAGACACCACAATATGTACAGTTTTGATATTGAAAGACACCTACTCCTGCAAAAGGTTTTGCCTGTTTGATTGCCAAGCCTAATATGATGGAATCTAAATTATGGCATAGAAGGTTAGGTCATATCAATTTTAAAAACCTAACAACTTGTGAAGGGAAACCTTGTCAGAGGTCTACCTTCCAAGGTTTTCAAAAATGACCACACATGTGTTGCCTGCCATAAAGGCAAACAACACAGGGCCTCCTGCAAGGCCAAGTTAGAAAGATTAATCACTGAGCCACTACACACCTTGCATATGGATCTTTTTGGTCCTACTTCTGTGAAAAGCATTAATCATGCAAGTTATTGCCTTGTAATTACTGATGATTGTTCCAGATTTAGTTGGGTATTCTTTTTGGCCTCTTAAGGTGAAACTAGTGGCATATTTGTTCTTTCGATTTAGACTTATGTTCTGCTGGATAATTTAAGTTTGGGATTGATTTACTTTTATGTTGGTTTATGCTTTTGCGTGTATGACATTACTTAATAATGCAAGACTCCTTTATTTTGTGTTGGGTATTCTTATGACACATTGTGTCTCCTGTAGTTATTTTCTTTTCCTTTTAGTATCTCTATAGTAGACGCCATTGTGTTGTAACGATATCCATGAAGTTACACCTCGTGCTTCCGCCTTGGCGGGGTGTGACAGTTAGTACTGCTTGTTATATTTTTAATAGGGTAAAAGTGACTAAACCTCAAAACAAAACTCCTTATGAGCTTTTGTTTGGCCACAAACCAATTATAAGCTACATAAGACCTTTTGGGTGTCATGTTACCATTCTAGATACTCTTAGTGTGCTTGGAAAGTTTGATAGAAAATCTGATGAGGGATTCTTAGTTGGTTACTCACTAAACAGCAAAGCCTATAGGGTTTATAATTTAGTAACCAAAAGAGTAGAAGTAAATCTGCATGTTAATTTTCTTGAAGAAAAACCCAATGTCAAAGGAGTAGGATATAGATGGATGTTTGATATTGACTATCTTACTGATTCTATGAACTATATTCCTGTATCTTTGGAAAATCAAGCTAACAATGCAGGTATTTCAGAGGAAACTAACAGTGCAGGTACATCACAAACTCAAGAGTCCAGTGCTTCTGAGGAAAAAGATGAGGAAGTAGAGCTTATTGTTGTACCTTCTGCTGTCAAGATTCCTGAAGAGAAAGATGAATCAAGGACATCTTCCACAAATTCAAAGACAGAGGAGACCTTGACAGAACCTCAAAAAGAGATGAAGGATTCCTCTATTGACCCTTTAGAAGACAATCCTAAGATTCAAGCTTTTAGAAGAGAGTTGGAAGAAATTGCCCTAAAGCATTTAGGGAAAGTCCCTGAAAACAACACTACCAGTACCCATTCAGTTAATACTGGTAGTCAGACAGTTAATACTGGTAGGCTTGATCATGATGATTCACTTATGCCAGAGCTCGAAATCTTTCACAAGCCTGAGACAGGAATTTTTGATGAGGCTTCTTATGATGAGGAGGGTGTGATAACTGACTTCAACAGTCTTCCTACAGAAATTGAAGTCAGTCCTACTCCTACACTTAGGATTCATAGTATTCACCCAAAAAGTCAAATACTTGGTGATCCTAAGTCAGCTGTGCAAACTAGGAGCAAAGTGCAGAACAAATCAGGAGCTCATGCTCTTCTCAGTCATACTCAAAAACAGCAAAGAAACAATCACAAAGATCAACAGCATTGTTTGTTTGCATGTTTTCTATCTCAAGAGGAACCTAAAAAGATTGCTGAAGCTTTACAAGATGACAGTTGGGTTCAAGCCATGCAAGAAGAACTGTTACAATTCAAGCTACAACAAGTATGGGTTCTTGTAGATCTACCTCATGGAATGAAGGTGATTGGCACCAAGTGGGTCTACAGAAATAAAAGAGATGAAAGAGGTGTGGTTGTGAGGAACAAAGCAAGATTGGTGGCCCAAGGGTACACACAGGAAGAAGGTATTGACTATGATGAGGTTTTTGCTCCTATGGCAAGAATAGAAGCTATCAGGCTGTTTTTGGCCTTTGCCTTATTTATGGGGTTCATAGTAAAACACCCTGTGTTTTCAAGTCTCTGACGACGTCAATAAATGTACTATTTATTGTTAGTATTGTACGTGTTTGCTTTAAATTGAAAACGTTAAGTTAAATCGCGTACGCCAAAAATTAGCGTTCAATGTAAGCGGGCATCAAACAATTAAATGTTTAGATCAAGCAAGGGTTATATAATTATTTTAAGGATAATAATTAACTTTGTTCAATTTTATTTTTATCGATACTTAAAGTGTATACGTTTTCGCGAATAAATTGCGTTTAGGGGCACCTCCCGAACCACAATACTTTATCTACGCTCAACAAATACCCACTATTATACCAATACATAAAAGTTGCAAATATACATAATATATTATAAAAGCAAATCTTTGCATTTTATACAAGTGTTATATGAAAAACTCTTCACTTGGTCAAAGTACTACACCATACTTCATAAATGCAACACCATGCTTTGTTTCTTTGACTTAGACCAAGACCAAGCCCATTCCTAAGACCTAAAGACCATCCCTTGAACCATACCATGTTCCCTTGACTAGATATACATCTTATATACAAGTATCATCTAGTAAGAGAAGTCTTACAAGTAAACACTTAGAAAAAAATCAAACATAACCTCCCTTTTACTCTATATATGCTACGGCATACACCAAGCAACCACACAAACCCATATCAATTTTTATACAACCCATACACTCCTATACACATCTATCCTAAGATATTCTAAGGTGATCCCAAGCATTGGCTAACCTTTTTCAAGTATTAATCAAGAAAAGCAAGATTTGGGGTTTTCTTGAGAAAACTAGGGTTTCTTAAGTACAAGCTTTGGTTTTAAGGCTAAACACGGGTTTAGCATTTGTTTCTCATCATCATCATACATCATAAGGTCTATTTTAAACCTTTATGCTTTTAGTTTATGAGTTTTTATGTTTATGATGTGCTATATAGTGAAATCACCATTAGGAATACTTTTGAACATGAAAAATATAATTTTTCTTGTGATTATGATTTTGTACACTTTCTTACATATTATGATGTTGGTAATATCATAAAATAAATGATATATAAAGTCATTGTACAATCACAGGTTTAAAGCATAAAAAGTTCATAATAAAAAACTTGTAATTAACAGTAATTTATAAAGTTTTATATGATTTCATGTAAAGTTAACAACTTGTGATCTTGATGATCTTGGACAAATATGAACTTATGGACATTATTATATGTATAACATATGATATATATACTTATAAAAGACTTGTGGTAAAATTTGTGAGTTTGAAAAGTATATAAAACATATCTATAATCATAAATTAAATAAAAGATCATTTTGGCACAGTAGTTTTCGAATTCCAAACAGGGATTTTATGTTTTTTATAAAATAATACAACATCACACTAAAGAAAAAAAATAAGATTCCGCAAAGGTAAGGAAACTTGTTAAACGGATTAATAACGAAAAAGTTACGTTAAAAAACGAGTTATACGAAATTAATAGGGAGTTTATAAATGACTTTTCTAAAACTTATATCAAACAGCTAGTAGATATTTTTAATAAATAATAAACATATTTTTTAGGATTCCAAAGATGATAAGAAATCGAAATTTTTCAATTAATAACGAATGAGTTTATGAATTTCGCGAGTTTATGACAATTAAAACTATATAAAACTATTTTTATAAAAGTTACTATTCCAAGACAGCAAGTTATATTATTTGTAAACCTCATAACAATTATAGAACTTCAAAAACGAGAACGTCCTCGAAAGAATCGTTAAAGAAACGGAGTGCATAAATCAAAAAATATCGATATTTACGGTTTTTACAAGACGAATACGATTTTTATAAAACCACGTCTGATGTTGAAACAGTAAAAGTTACTGTTCACCAACGGTCCAAAATATGAAAAATGTCAATTATGCAGAACTCTCCTAATCCGAAAAGATGGCATAAGAAACGTCAAAATCGGGCTATAAAACGCAAAAGTTTTATGCTAGTATTGCTAAAAACGGTAATTATATAACGTTTTCACTCATTAAACACAATTTAACCAAAACCATAGATGTGATTGAGCTATATAGAATATAATAGTGGTATATCAAGTACAAAATAACAGGGAGTTTCAGAATGAGGCCTCTTGATGGCGTTTCGACGAGTTGGATTTACGATTTAAAGTGTCCTAACTCCTCGAACGTCATGTCATGACCTCTTAAATTATGATAGCCCGAACGATAGTACGATGTAACAACTATAAGATTATATTCAAGTACTCGGTACTTATACACCAGTGATAATTTAGGGTTGCATTACGATCTTACGTGACGCTTTATCTGCGATATTTGGATTATCTGAACTCAAGAGAGTATCATAGCCCCACGTTTTAACGATTTTAAATGATTTATAATTTTGGGTGGAAAACATGCTTTGCTTTTATAAATTGGACGCAAGTATTGATTACATGTTTTCCTAAGTAGCGATAACCCAAGTTAAGCCCATTATCATGAACTGTCAATTGCATAGATGTAGTTGGGAATTACATTATGTGAGCGCGAATGTTATATAATAGATCTATTTGGGAAACGACCTCCCCGTTCGGGTGATTAGCTATCACCGGAACGCACGTTCTAGCAAGTCCGAATTTAGATGATTTTCAGGTTGAACAATTCTAAACGGTGCAGAAATAAGCAATATAAAGTATAATTGCAAGAAAGATCGTCGCGCTTCAGTGTCATGAGTTTATTGTGTAAATGTAATCTATTTTTTTGAGATCTGCACGTGTTGCATTATCACTAAAAAGTCTTGCGCTCCTGCATATTATGATTTATCAAACCTATGAATTCACCAACAATTTTGTTGATGTTTTTAAGCAATTGTTTCAGAGAATCAATAGCATGGGATGCCAGGGAAGCATTGGGTTAATATTTTGATTGCACGCTTAAAGAAATTAGGTGCATCATATTTTGGGAAATGTATTGGCAACTTAGAAAAATTCAACAATGAACAAGTAAAGCCCCATTATATGCTTTTTGTTAAGGTCTTTCAATTACTATCCAATGTATCATTTTTAACGACTTTTTTGGTCGTTCATATATATCTTGTGCTATTGATCATGAAGTAACACGCCCCGGACCCTTAGTCCGCTGCGACCCAATTTGGGGGTATTTACACATAGTTTACCAAATGGATGTTAAAAGTGCTTTTCTGTATGGCACTATAGATGAAGAGGTTTATGTCTCACCACCTCTTGGATTTGTGATGCCTGATCATCCTACAAAAGTTTATAAGGTGGTCAAAGCTTTGTATGGACTACATCATGCTCCAAGCTTGGGTATCTACTTTATCACATTCCTAGAGAGGCATGGATATAAAAGGGCCCAATTGACAAGACTTTAATCATTAAAGGAACAAAAAGGATATCATGCTAGTTCAGTGTAGTTTTGATGGAATATCATTTTTGATCTACAATAAGTCTTGTGTGATGATTTGAAGCCTTGATGCAAAGCAGATTTCCAAATGAGTTCATGGTGAACTTACATATTTCTTAGTCTACAAGTCAAGCAGAACAAGGGAGGAATCTTCATACTCAAGACAAGTAATGTTACTGTAGATACTCAAGAAAATTTTGATCTGGTAAATGTGAAAGCTGCAATCACACCCATGGAGACCAAATTGCCTTTGACAAAGTAGAGGAAGCTTTTGATTAGATGTACACTTTTACAGATCGATATAGGTTCCCTCATGTCACTTAACTGCGCTGCTAGACCTGATATTATGTATGCAGTAATATATTTGTTTCACGTTTTTAGTAACTCTAAAGACTTCTCATCTCATGCTGTCCAAGAGGATCTTCAAGTATCTTCAAGGGCAAACCACACTTGGCTTATCGTATCCTAAGAATACACCCTTTGACTTGGAAGCATTCTCTGATAGAACAATGGTGGATCAAACCCTTGACAAAAATCCACAACAGTGGTTTTCAATTCCTGGACAAAGACATAACTTGTGGCAATGTAAGAAATAGACAATGTGGCCACTCAACAACAGAAAGCTGAATATGTAGCTGCTGCAAATTGCTGTGGTCAGTATTGTGGGTTCAAATCAATTGCTGGACTAATTGGTTTCAATTTCATGACACCTAAATCCACAATGATAATGAAAGCACAATCTCATTGTGAAGAACCCTATATATCATTCTAAGACAAAACACATCGAGATTCGACACCACTTCATAAGAAGATGTTATGCGAAGAAGCTCATAAGTTGTGGAGAAAATCCACACCAGACTTAAAATGTGAGCTTGACGTGTTGACCAAACCTTTTGATGGACCACGGTTTAATTACTTGGTGGTTAGCATTGGTATGATCAACCCATAGCAACATTTAAGGGGAGGCTTAGTTGTATCATTTGTTTAATTCTGGTCGCTAAGTAGTATTAATACTGTTAGTTAAGTTTAGGTTAATACTGGTAGTTATGTCATATTAATACTGGTAGTTAAGTAGAGTTAATTCGGGTAGTTAGTTTTCATTAATTCTGTCTATACAATTTCTAGCAATATATCCTTTCTTTGTTTTAGAATAAGTTTTTTTTTTTTTCTTTGCAGCATAGAAATATGTGCAGGATGAAAGGCGAGAAGTAGTAAGGTTTTTAACTTTTGTAAATTCTTAGTACATACTTAATTCTGGTTGAAAAAGAATTAATTCGGGTTGACTCTTAATTAATTCTGGTTGACCAAAATTAAGTCTGGTAGTGTAATTTTTAATTCTGGTAGGTTAATTTTAATGCTGGTTGCGGGAAATTTGACTTTTTCTGTTTATCCACTGTTTCATGTCACCAGTTCGAAGTTTTACGGTGCTATTATCTTTCCTCAGAGAAGCATATATAGATAGATTTGACCTCTCTCCTCATACTATCTTTTATTGTTATCTCCTTTTACAAAGTAAAACTCTTTCTTTAATTTCATAACAGAAAATATCAAGCGTCCTTTACCAGCGATCTACAATCTCCCTCGCATCAAAACCCAAGTCTATTAATACGATTGTCCAATGGCTCAATTAAAGTATTGACAAACACAATCAAGTGGGGTTTTTGCGCAAGCCTGATGAAAGTGCAGGGTTTGCTGAGATAGTGGATATTTTCTTCGGAGTTCCAACCTCAGGTATGCCTTAACTACTAATCCAACTATCTATGATTCTCTTGTAAAACAGTTTTGGCAGACTGCTACTACCAATACTCACGCTAATGGGACTCTAGAAATAAAGGCAACCATTGATACCATAAGATACACAATCTCTGAGGCGTCAATTAGGGAATCACTTCAATTAGAAGACGCCACAGGAATTACAATGTTGCCAAATGATGAACTTTTTGAGGGAATGGGGCAAATGGGGTATCCTACTGATGGAACTTTCACTTTTTGGAAAAGTTTTTTCACACCCCAATGGAGATTTTTAGTCCACCATCTTTTCACGTAATAAAGCTCTAAAAGTGTGAATGATCAATTCGGTAGCAATATTGCTACTGCTTTGATCTGTCTATCCACTGGTAGAGTTTATAATTTTTCAAAACTTATTTTTGATGGTATGGTGGCAAATTTGAGAAGCAAGACAAAGTTTTTGATGTATCCTCGTTTTCTGCAAATAATCTTGAATATTCAAACGGAAAACAAACACCTCTATCTAGCTGTGAACCTGACCAAAAAGATTTTTGGGAATATGAAAAGGGGTTTTCGAGGGGCACCAAGACCTTTATTGCCTGCTATGTTACTTGTTGCTACTAACCCAAATGCAGGACAAGAACATGATGCTGTGGCTCAACCTATCCCTACACCTACACCACCACCTATCCCTACACCTACACCACCACCTATCCCTACACCTACACCAATACCTGACACTGAACCTACACCATTTGAGCATATCTATGAGGAGCCATCTCCTGTCCACCAACACTTCTCACCCCCACAAGAACAGGCTCCAAGTCAAATGCCTATGGATGATTTACTTCAAGCAGTTCCTAAGTTGATATCAAGAATTGACAGCCTGGAAACGGATCTCAAACAAACCAAGCTGACCATGGGAAATGCTATTGTGAAGTTAGTCAAGAAAGTGAAGAAGTTGGAAGGGTTTTTGAAAAGGAGGAATTTGGTTTTGTCAGACTCTGAAGAGGAAGAACCTGAGGTTCAGGGGAGGAAAAGTCAAGATGATCCTCTAGATTCTTCAGTACAAGGATTGGTTACTCCTCCTACAACAAAAGTAAATGCTTCAGGGGAGGAACAAGTGGAAGACATAAGTCCAAATACTCTTGAAGCAGCCAAAACTCTCTCCAAGGTTGCCTCTTTAAAGCCAAGGTCTATTGACAAGGGAAGGAGATACAAGAGAAGAAAAGAGGCTAAGGGAAAGAAGGTAGTCTCAAGCTTGGATTTTCAAGAAGAAGTTGATGCTGGTGCTGAACAAGTTAATACTGCTAAAGGAGTTAATACTGGCAGTATTAAACTTAGTACTGTTAGTGAACAACTTAGTACTGGCAATGAACAAGTTAGTACTGTTGGTGCTCCTATGCTCAGTGAAGAAACTCCTAAGAAGTCAAAAGAACAAATTCTACAAGAGGAAGCTAGCCTTGCTGAAGCAATCAGATTGGATTCCTTACAGAAAGAAGAGGAGGCTAAACAAATACACTTGGATTCACTCTTAGCTCAAAGAATTGCAGAAGAAGAAGAGTTAAATGAGCAACAAAAGAAAAGAAAAGCTCAAGTTCAGTTTGAAGCTCAGCATTACACAAATGAAGATTGGGATTTAATTAGAGCAAAGATTGAAGCTAATGCAGAGTTGTCGAAAAGCATGCTAGGAAGTGAACTACAAGGAGAAGATTTTGCAAAGAAAATGGTTGATCTTGTAAATCAAAGAAAGAAGTATTTTGCAGAAGAAAGAGCTAGAGCTAAAAGAAATAAGCCCATGACCCAATCACAGCTAAAGACTTATATGATGAATTATTTGAAAAATCAAGGGACATGGAAGTTATCTCAGCTGAAGAATTTGAGTTTTAAAGAAGTCAAGGAAGAATTTGATAAGCTTGTGAAACAGGTTGAATCCTTTGCACCAATAAATTTTGAAGCCACTAAAGCTAGTTTGAAAAGATTTGGTGAAGAGCTTCAGACAAAGACTCCAAAAAGACTGAAAGATGATGAAGCAAAGGATGATGAGCCAACCAAGAAGTCTGGAAAAAGAAGAAAACAGATGGCAAGAAGAGGATTGCATACAAACATTGATAAGGATGACTCTGAAGGTTCAGATGAGGTTAGTGAACAAGATGATTCTGTCACAGGTACTAAAATTCCAATTAATCCTGTTCCTGTAGCTATGAAAACACCTAGTATAGCCACTTATAAGATCTTCAAGCAAGGAGAAAAAGGAGCGTACCAAATAGTTAGGGAAGATAGAACTGATATAGTGTACATTAATTTTGGTGCTATGTTGAAGGTTATATCTAGAGATGATCTTACTGAGTTATATAGGATTGTAATGAATAGATATGGGATGGATGGACCAGAGGATGAGCTAGAGAAGGTATTTTGGAAATATTTGAAGAATATGTTTGAAGAACCTCTTAGTACAGATCCTATATGGAGTGAATTAGGACAGCAAAGGATCATAAGTTGGAGATATTATGAGTCCTGTAGAGTACATTGTTTGAACTTAGAGTCAATGGATATATATATGTTAATTGAAAGAACATATCCATTATCTGCTGAGATGTGCAAAGCCATGCTAGATAAGAAACTACAAGGAGGAAAGCCAGATGAGAATTGCTACAAAATGTTAAAAATGATGGAAAAGCAAGCTGGTATTAGGAAGTAGTGAAGTCTAATGAGTTAGAAGCCTAGGATGGAGATAAGAAGGATAACACTTGGTGGAGGTGCTATGCACTAACACAACAAATGGTTATCAGTTCACCATGTCTAACTGACATAAGGACTGGCTAGTCCAGGAGCAAACGGCTCTTGGTAAAGACTTCTCAAATCCGTTCTATGGTTGACAACTTGCAAATAAGTTGTATGGTTTTCAACTCACCATATCTGTTTAAGTGAAGAGTTGGCTAGCCCACAAGTTTAAGGATTGTGGCAAAGGCTGTGGAAAAACCATAACTAGTCCATAAGTTCAATTTTCGCCAGGAGCCCGTCAGCCAAGGAGCTTCGCTTCTTCTCTTCTGCCATCACACATAACTGAACTTAAATGTGACTCATCAAGCTATACTAACCAAACAGATATAATATATGACATGGTTATCAATCCACCAGGAATTTACCTTTTCGAGGTGCCAAAGGATTGACAAGCCCTGAGCAAACGGCTACAGGGTAAAGCTATACAAATCCGTTTATTGCTGTCATGGTTTGCCAAAAACCATAAGGTATTCAACTCACCAATGTTTCATGTACTGAAAGTTAAAATGGTTTTCAGTTAACCATGGACATGCACCTTTCTGGTGGCCAAAGGACTGACTACCTCAAGATTAATGGCTAACTGGTAAAGAGACATCAAATCCATTAAATTTTCAATGATTCACCTCTCACAGGAGTTAACACACCTGGAAGTGATGAGAATAGACTGAAACTATATGATTTGATGTACATATTGTCATTGTTGCTGAGATGATGGATTGCTGAAGACATTTGAAGAATAAGTTGCTGCAAAGATCAAAAGAGATGATTTGAAGTGTTGCAGATCAAGAATAACTTGAAGAATTCTATTTACAACATCCTCAGAAAGCTTAAAGTATTTAAAGTAAAGATCAAGAATGAAGGAACTTGAAGTTCACAAGTGAAGATCAAGTTAGGGGAGGATTGTTGGGAAATAGATTGTAACAGACTTAATACTGGTAGTATAACAGTTAAGTCTGGTAGTAATAGTTAGTTCTGTTAGTACTGAGTTAATACTGGCAGTACTAAGTTAAGTCTGGCAGTACTAAGTTAGTACTGGTAGAGTAGCAGTACTAGAGTTAGTACTGGTCATAGTTAGTTAAGTCTGTTCATAGTTAAGTCTGTTTATGTAACAGAATAGTAATAGTTATCTTAGAGATATCTTAGGAGATATCTTAGGAAAGGATATGTATTATCCTTTGACACGATTGTAAGCCCATTAGGGTTTCCTTGGTGTATAAAAGGAACCCTAAGGCACAATGTTATGTACTACGTGATTAAGAAATATCAATAGAAGCATTAGAGCTTAATAGCAATTTAGAATTATTGTTTCTTCTTAATTCTTGTGTTAAGTTTCCGCATTAACACTTGATATTCATAGTCAGTGTCTCTCATATAGTTGATTTGGATTTATCCAAGTTATCTATCGTCTTACAAAGGCTAGTCAGATCCTATACCAAGGACCTACATGGATAATTAGTGTTTGGTGAGGTAAAATCAAGTTAGGGTTTGATTGTTTGTGGGTGTGGGTACCACGACAAGAAACACAACCCACATAGGGTTTGTGTTGGATCATTTACTTCTTTTCTATAGTGTGGTAAGTGATGTCTCTAAACCCCTTTTTGTTTATTTTCACTTTTCTTGAATGCATCTTATTGATTTGGGGTTTTTATGAACATGCATGTGTATATTGTGATTGATCTAGATTAATTAGTGTAAGTGATGAAAAATGAATGATAGATGATTTACTTGAATGATTAATAGCCTTGTGATGGAAAAATTGATGATTTGGATGTGTTATTGATTGATTTAGAATAGGAATTTACGGACTGTTTTGGGATAGCAGATAAACGGAGCTTGTTCTCCAAATTTTTGGTCTATACATACTAAAACAATTATATATTTGGATAGAGGGAGTCTTAAGCTTCAATGTCCAAATTGGATACCCCCGTATCGATTCCGTATGAGAAAGTTATGGTCATTTTACGGTAAGAGGTCAATTCTGGAGTTGCTGTTGGGAAACATGTTTTTCTCCAGAATTTTGTACAGTAGGTAGGGGTGTTCAAAAAAACCGTGAAACCGACAAACCGAGCCGAACCGCTCAATCCGAAACCGAAAAAACCCGAAACCGA
>BQNB010050367.1:0-34466 GCA_026074375.1 Tanacetum coccineum | reverse complement strand
GTAAACATTTTTATAAACATTACAAAACATTTTTTACAATTAAAAGAAATGTTTTATTCAAAATAAACATTTTGAAATTCAAATTTTCGGACTTAAAACGGTTAAAAAGTTCCAGAAAATTCATTCTACACAAAAGGATAAACTGGGGAGCATCCAGTCTAGGGCGGCCCCCATAAATAGGCGGGCGACCCCCTTATCTTTAAGGGGACCGCCCACATATTTAAGGGGACCGCCCATAGATAGACGCTCCTCCAGATTGTCCTATAAATACTGGACTATTCCCTACTATTTTCTTACCTTTTGCACTCATTCTTTCTGATCAAAAATAGCCCACATATCTCATTAAAATCATTTGATCATTTAATCATAAATCTTTGTTTCTAAATCCAAGCTCAATTTCTCAAGTGCAAGAAAATAATACTTACATCATCAAGTGAAGAAGTATTACACCTCAAGTGTGTATTGAAATCTTGTTGCATCCATATCATAACATGTAAATCATTTGTAAATCTTGTAAAGTTGTGTAGTAGATAGATCTTGATGATTGTTGTAAGTATAGTTGAATCTTAGTGATTCATCCAAGTTGTGATAGTTAGGTGTGATTATAGTAGTGGATTGGTGAAGTAGTGGTGTGAAGAAAACTAAGGTGTGAAGAAGTTGTGTTGTTGTGATTAAGTCATGAAGCAAAGTTGTGTAGTGAAGTTGTGAAGTTGTGGTAGATTGGTTCTAGCTAAGATTAGAACTTGACATCTAGCTTAGTGTTAGAAATCAAGATAAGCGAAAGTTGTGTAAGGTTTTCTCCGCCATAAGGGAGTTTTTTAACATAGTGAAGAAAACTCTTAAGTTAGGCGCTCGAGGAGTAGAGTAGGGAGAAGAGGTCCTTCATAACCGAACCACTATAAATCCTTGTGTTGTGGTTTGATCTTTCTAACTCTTATCTCTTATTTCTTTATTTGTTCTTACTTATTTATATTATTCATATTGTGCAAGTATTGAATTCACAAAAAGGCAAATCTAAGTTTTAAAAAAAACATAAACATTAAATTAAAAAGCGGTAAACGATTCAACCACCCTTCTAGTTTTCCACAAGAGGTTTAACTTGCCTTTTTGCAAAAGCCACATCTGATGAATCTAAACTTTGACATAGAAGGCTATGTCACATAAATTTTAAAATCATGAATAAATTGGTTAAGGGAAATCTTGTAAGAGGTTTACCTTCCAAACTTTTTGAATTTGATCAAACCTGTGTTGCTTGTCAAAAGTGAAAGCAGCACAAATCCTCTTGTAAGTCCAAAACAGAGAACTCAATCAGTCTTCCTTTACATTTGTTGCATATGGACTTGTTTGGTCCAACATTTGTACTCAACAAAATAGAGTTGCTGAGAGGAGGAATAGGACACTAATTGAGGCTGTTAGGACTATGCTAGTTGATTCTAAGTTGCCAACTACCTTTTGGGCAGAAGCAGTTAATACTGCTTGCTATGTGCAAAATGGAGTGTTAGTAGTTAAGCCTCATAACAAGACCCCATATAAACTTTTCATGGTAGAACACCAACTTTAAGTTTTATGAGACTATTTGGGTGTCCTGTTACCATTCTCAATACCATAGATCACTTAGGCAAATTTGATGGTAAGGCTGATAAAGGTTTCTTTGTTGGATACTCTTTGAATAGTAAATCCTTTAAAGTATTCAATAGTAGAATAAGGATAGTGGAAGAAAACTTGCATATTAGGTTTAGTGAGAGTACACCTAATGTTGTAGGTAGTGGACCAGATTGGCTATTTGATATTAATGCACTAACAAGAACAATGAATTGTGAGCCAATTGTTACAAGTACACAGTCTAATGGTTTTGCATGTACAAAAGCAAGTGATAATGCAGGTCAAGCTAGAAAGGAGACATAACCTGTCAAAGATTACATTTTGCTACCATTATGGACTACTGATCCACCATTTTCCCAAGATCCAAAGAGTTTTTATAATGATGGATCCAAACCTTCAAGTGATGATGGAAAGAAGGTTGATGGTGATTCAAGAAAAGATAGTAAATGTAAAGATCAAGAGAATGAAGATAATGTTAACAGCACTAACAATGTTAATACTGTTAGCTCAACTGTTAATACTGCTAGCACAATTGAAGTTAATGCGGTTGGTGGAAAAACAAGCATTCAACTTCCATTTGATCCAAATATACCTGCTTTGGAAGATGATAGCATATTTGACATCTCAAAAGATAATGAAGATGATGCAGAGGCTGACATGAACAATTTGGATACAACAATCCAAGTCAGTCCTAATCCAACTACAAGAATTCATAAAGATCATCCTCTTGATCAAGTGATTGGAGATTTTCAATCAGCTACACAAACAAGAAAGATGTCAAAGAATTTAGGGGAACATGGGTTTGTTAGTTCTATTCAACAAAGAACAAACCATAAAGACCTTCAAAACTGCTTGTTTGCTTGCTTTTTATCACAGGAAAAACCTAAAAAGGTAATTCATGCATTGAAGGATCGAAGCTGGATAGAGGCTATGGAACAAGAGCTTCTACAATTCAAGTTACAAGAAGTTTGGACTTTAGTAGATTTACCAAATGGAAAAAGGGATATAGGCTCTAAATGGGCTTTTAGGAATAAAAAGGATGAAAGGGGAATTGTGATAAGAAATAAAGCAAGATTGGTTGCTCAAGGGTACACACAAGAAGAAGGGATTGACTATGATGAAGTCTTTGCCTCTGTTGCAAGAATTGAAGCAATTAGCCTATTTTTAGCTTATGCTTTATTTAAAGATTTTATGGTGTATCAAATGGATGTAAAAAGTGCTTTTCTTTATGGGAAAGAGGTGTATGTATGTCAACCACCAGGATTTGAAGATCCAGACTTTCCTAATAGAGTATACAAGGTTGAAAAAGCACTATATGGACTACATCAAGCTCCTAGAGCTTGGTATGAAACCTTGTCAACATATATGTTGGACAATGAGTTTCAAAGAGGAAAATTTGACAAGACCTTATTCATCAAAAGGTACAAAGGTGATATTTTGTTGGTCCAAGTTTATGTGGATGATATCATCTTTGGTTCAACAAAGAAGGAGCTATGCATTGCATTTGAGAAGTTGATGAATGAGAGATTTTAGATGCGTTTTATGGGAGAACTTATATTCTTCTTAGGATTACAAGTGAAGCAGATGAAGGATGGCATATTTATTAGTCAAGATAAATATGTTGCTAAAATTTTAATGAAATTTAGGTTTATAGAAGTTAAGACTGCAAGCAGATCAATGGAAACTTAAAAGCCTCTGCTTAAGGATGAAGATGGTGAAGAAGTGGATGTTCATATGTATAGGTTAGTGATTGGTTCATTGATGTATCTTACATCTTTAAGACCTGACATCATGTTTGCAGTGTGTGCCTGTGCTAGATACCAAGTCAATCCAAAGGTTTCACATCTTCATGCTATGAAAAAGATTTTTGGGTACATAAAAGGTCAACCAAAATTTGGCCTTTGGTATCCAAAAGATTCTCCTTTTTATTTGGTAGAATACATTGATAGTGATTATGCTAGAGCAATCTTGGATAGGAAGTCTATGACAAGAGGTTGTCAATTCCTTCGATGTAGATTAATATCATGGCAGTGCAAGAAACAGACAGTAGTTGCAAATTCCATAACAGAAGTTGAGTATGTGGCTGCTTTAAGTTGCTGTGGATAAGTGCTTTGGATTCAGAATCTACTACTTGATTATGGGTAAAATTTTATGCATACCAAGATCTTTATTGAAAATAACAGTACTACCTTAAGAGGGTTAGAGGTTCTGGAGTTATGATGATGAATATGCTGCTGTATAGATGGTTGGATCTCAAGCTCAAGTCCTTTAATGGTTGGTTAGGAAGGTTCAAGTGTGGGTTATTCTCTTTTTCCTAGCTTGGGGGTTTTCCCTTCGGGTTTTTCCCTTGATAGGTTTTTTAAGGAGGAAAACACTCTTGGACTGCATTCTTTATGTTCTTCCCTTGCAAGTTATTTGATTGTGATTGGTGGTGTCTTCTTGGTTTATTGCTTGCTGAAGACTGTTGTTTCTCTTGGTTATGTAATTTGTTGTATTTTCTATAGTTTGTATTTGCTTTATGTATTGAGGTTATGCTTTCTATTAGAGTTGGTGTATGGTGATGGTTTGGGGGATTCTGACTGGCCTCAGGATTTCCTGATGATTCAGAGTATGCTAGTCTCTTTTAGTTAGCCACCTAATTCTCATATGTATTGTTGTCTTGTATTTGTAGCTTTGGATATGTCTAATGCCTATGTTTTGTGTGGCTAAAGTTGTTTAAGCTAGGGATGTGTCCTAGTTTTGTTAAATCTCTTTGTGCTTTTTGTAATTTGCCTTTTGAGGCCTTTTCTTAATAAATTTACCGTTAGGAAAAAAAGAAATTGATTCAATTGGTCAAAATCCATACTGACAAGAATGTTGCAGATTTGCTTACAAAAGCTTTTGATGTAAGTAGATTTCAATATTTGATTGCAAGTATAGGAATGTTAAATCTTTAAAGTCTTTTATCTCTTGTAGAGTTTTGAATGAATTAGTACTGTTATTCATGTCATTAAAAGTTTTTGTTGTTAAGTATAATTAGTACTGTTGGTTATACTTAATATTGTTGAGTTAATATTGTTAGTTATACTTAATACTATTAGGTATAATTAATACTGTGAGGGTAGCAAATTGCTATGGCTTGTCTTTTCTTGGTTTTTTAACTAACATTTTGTAGGATAAGCAAAAAAAGTGTTAGATTGATAATGGAAAAGCTGTTTGTAATGGAATTGGAGTTAATGCTGGTGACTTAAAGTTAATGCTGCTAGGCATAACTTACTATTGCTAGGCATAACTTACTATTGTTAGACATAAGTTACTACTGTTGAGTTACTATTGCTGGGTTGTCGAGGGTATTTTTCATAAATACTTTGATTAAGGGTTTCAATCAATCATTTAATCGATTTCACTCATGAAAATACTCTCCAATTACAAACCCTACCTTAATTTCATCATCCATTATCAAAACCTAACATAAATGGCGACTCTAAAGTTTGCGGATACTCATAACATGGTCGCATTTTTTAAACCCGCAAAAAGTGATGGGTTTGAACAAATTGTGGATTTTCTGAATGCACACCCTATAAAGTATGCACTCACCATCAATCCTACTATTTATATCTCTTGCATTAAATAGTTCTAGTCTGTCATGGCCAAAACTATCAATGGGGAAGCACAGTTATATGCCCTAGTAGATGGCAAGAAGATAATAATCATTGAAGCATTTATGAGAAGAGATCTTCGTCTGGAAGATGAGGAAGGTATTGATTATTTACCTAATTCTACTATCTTTGAACAACTTGCATTGATGGGATATGAGAAAGTTTCATAGAAACTCACTTTTTATAAGCCATTCTTCTACCCACAATGAAAATTTCTGATTCATACTATTCTATAATGTCTAAGTCCAAAGACTACTGCATGGAATGAGTTTAGTAGCACTGTGGCATCTGCTATTATCTGCTTAGCAACAAATCAGAAATTCAACTTTTCAAAGTTCATTTTTGGAGGTATGATTAGAAACTTAGATAATGTGTCTGGAAATTTTTTGATGTATCCAAGGTTTGTACAAGTGTTTTTGGAACACCAACTTGATGATCTGTCAACTCATAAGAGCATATATTGCACCCTCTCACACTAAGAAGATTTTTAGGAATATGAGAAGGGTAGGGAAAGGTTTTTCTGGTAGAGTAACACATTTATTTCCAACAATGGTGGTACAAAACCAAGCAGAAATGGGTGAAGGTTCAACAGTTCCAACTGATCCCCATCACACACCCACCATTACTTAAGCCTAGTGATTCTACTGAAAATGTTGTAGATGTGGCTGTCCATAAGGAGTTGGGTGACAGGTTGGTGAGGGCTGCCACTATTGCTTCTAGCTTAAAAGCAGAGCAGGACAGTCGTAACATAACTAAGACCCGATCCAAGGCAACGCCTAACGAATCTAGTTTCCTAGAGCAGGACAGTGGTAACATAACTAAGACCCGATCCAAGGCAACGCCTAATGAATCTAGTTTCCTAGGAACTACTTCAGGTGGTGGTCCCAGGTGCCAAGAAGCCATAGGGGATACTATTGCTCAAACTAGGTTTGAGAATGTATCTAAACATTCCAATGATTTACTGCTCGCAAGAGGTAACACACTTTGAAGTGATGAGGATAGAATTAAACTTGATGAATTGATGGCACTATGTACCACTTTACAAAATAAAGTTCTTGATTTAGAGAAGACAAAGACCACTCAAGATAGTGAGATTGCCAGCTTGAAAAGAAGGGCAAGAAGCTTGAAAAGAAAGATAGGTCAAGAACTCATAAGCTGAAGAGATTATACAAAGTTGGTTTGACAGCTAGGATAGAATCCTCTGGTGATGAAGAAAGTTTGGGTGAGGATGCATCCAAACAGGGGAGGATTAATGCTATTGATGCAGATGAAGACATTACCCTGGTTAATGTTCAAAATGATGTTGATAATGAGATGTTTGATATGCATGTTTTAGGTAGTGAGGAGGTATTTGTTGCAGGGCAAAATAAAAATGTTGTTGAAGAAGTAGTTGATGTTGCTCAAGTTAGTACTGCTGCAACAACTGTTACAATAACTACTGAAGAAATTATTTTGGCTCAAGCACTTGAAGCATTAAAAACTTCAAAACCCAAGGTGCAAAGGATTGTTTTTCAAGAGCCAGGTAAATCAACAACAACAACAACAATTTCTTCACAACAATCACAGGACAAGGGTAAAAGAATAATGATAGAAGAACCTGTGAAGTCTATGAAGAAGAAAGATCAAATCAGTATTGATGAAAAAACTGCGAAAAAGTTACAAGCTGAATTTGATGAAGAAGAAAGGCTTGCAGGAGAGAAAGCTAAAAAAGAAAATTAAGCCAATGTTGCCTTGATTGAAGAATGGGATGATATTCAGGCTAAGATTGAGGCTGGTCATGAATTGGCTCAAAGACTGCAAGCAGATGAGCACGAAGAGTTGTTTGTTGAAGAAAAGGCAAAATTATTTCAACAACTCTTGGAGCAAAGAAGAAAGCGCTTTGCTGCTAAAAGTGTAGAAGAGAAGAGGAACAAACCACCAACCCAAGCTCAACAAAGAAAAATCATGTGTACTTACCTGAAGAATATGGAAGGAAAGAAGCTTAAAGACTTGAAGAACAAATCTGTTGATTCTCAGAAGATGTTTGACAGAGCTTTCAAGAGGGTGAATACATTTGTTGACATCAAAACAGACTTGGTGGAAGGTTGTTCAAAGAGAGCAAGAGAAGAGTTGGAACAAGAGAGTGCTAAGAAGCAGAAGGTAGATGAGGATAAAGACACAGTAGAGCTTCAAAGTCTAATGGAAGTCATTCCAGATAAAGAAGAGGTAACAATTAATGCTATACCTTTAGCTGTTAAGTCTCTATGGATTGTTGACAGGAAGATCCACAAAGAAGGAAAGAAAAGCTATTGTCAAATAGTGAGAGCTAATGGAAAGTCTCAGATGTACATGATCTTTAGTCATATGCTTAAAAGTTTTGACAAGGAAGATTTGGAAGACTTATACAAGTTGGTAAAAGCTATATATGGATCAACAAGACCAGTGGAAAACATGGATTATCTGTTATGGAATGATATGAAAATAATGTTTAAACCACATGTAAAATATGAAGTATGGAAGCTGCAACAAGGATACAAAGTGTTGGAATGGAAGCTGTATGACTCCTGTAAAGTACATTCCTTGATAATGCAGTCTATTTAGATATACATGTTGGTAGAAAAGAAGTATCCCCTTACGCCTCCTATAATTACAGATATGCTGAACAAGAAGCTTCAGGTTGATTATTTCAGTAAAATGTCATATCAGCCTCTTAAACTTCTTACAAAATAGCTTAAGAATCAATGAAGTGTTTAGAAGCATCCTCCTAGTGATTATGGAGCTTTTAATGGAGAAATTTGATAATTTTGGAGATAAATATCAAGTTTAGGGGAGGATTGTTGGGATTAAAAGCCTTCTTAATGCTGCTAGTATTACTGCTGCTCATAGTTAATGCTGCTCAGTTGTATTAGTATTGCTCAAGAACTTCAGAGAAAAATGCTAAGTGTTTACTACTGCTAGTACACAGTTAGTACTGCTAGTGTAAAGTTACTACTGCTAGTGCATATTAGTACTGCTCAGAGACTTAGAAGAAAAACTGCTAAGTATTTACTACTACTAGTACAAAAGTTACTATTGTTAGTACAAAGTTAATGCTGCTAAAAGAGTTCATGCTTGTAACACCCCTAAATATAGGTCGCAGCGGAATATATTTTCGGGAGCGTTACTTCATAATACCATTGCTCAAGTCATGAGAGAACGACCTTTAACTGTGTCGTTTGAAAAGAAATCTTGAATTTATTTGACTCCAATGCACATCACATAAGCCAGGCATCTAATTCACCTGAGAAAAACATGCTTAAAGAGTGTCAATATAAAGTTGGTGAGTTCATAGGTTTTTGTAAGTATAAATGTTGAATCACAGTTTTGTAAAGTATGTTTGACCGTTCCAATCCTTGTAGGTTCCTCAGAAATGTATGTATGAATGTTGGAAATCAAAGAGTAGTAAAGTATGCATGACCATTTAAATCCCCAAATAGTCACCAAAACGTATGTATAAATGTCGTAATTCAAAGAGTTGTAAAATATGCATGACCATTTCAATCCCCAAATAGTCACAAAAAGTTATGTATAGTTGGACCACCATTGTTCAAAGTATGTATTGCCACTTTATTCCAGGCAACGTAAATATTCATGTGTGTATAAAACAATGATTTACGAATACTCTAAGTTCATGAAACTGCTGCGTAGACTCAAGTGTATGCCACTTTATTTAAGGCACCGTAAGTTTTCATGTTCGTGTAAATGTTGTGCTCCGACATGGTATAACATTCGTTGGCTCGGTATTTTCAACACCAGTGATAGCTAATCACCCGAACGGGGCTGTCACACCCAAATAGATCTATTTTATAACATTCGCGCTTACCCTCCAAGTAATTCATAGTTCAATACGCTAAATCTAATCCGTGATCATTTGGTTAAAAGTCAAGTAATATCCTTGTTTTAAAAAATAAGTGAAACAAGTAATGTATTTTGTCCCAAAATAAGTAATTGAGTATATAGACCATTTTGTAAAACGAATTGTAAATGAACATGTAATAGATTCAAACCAATCATGTAAATGAGTTTAGTAACAAGCATGTTCTCACCCTAAAAGCTGTAAAGTATATGTAAAACAAGTAAACCGTGGGGCTATAAACTCACCTCGAGTGAGTGAATCCGAAATGTAAATCAAATGCGTGAAAAATGCGACACTAAAACGCCCGAATGCAACCTAATTAATTATAGGTCGTATGAGTACTAAGTACTTTGAATAACTAAGACCATATATAATTCTATATAGCTACATCACCATCTAATTGTATTTTTGAAATGATATTAATAAAGTTAAAATGTTTATAAATATTTCCTTAGTAAAAATGGCGTAACTTTCTCATTTTAAGCCCGTTTGGTATGTTTCTTACGTCCACAATGTAACACCCCAAAAAATGTATCACAGCGGAAATATGTCCGGGAGTGTTACTTCATAATACAATAGCACCAAATACAAGAGAACGACCTCTAAATGTATCGTTTGAAAAGTAATCTCGTTGATTTTCTTGAAATTGATATAATATTTGTCCCATAATTGCATCACAATGAAAAGCTTGAAAGCAATACAACGAGATTTGATCATTTGTATGTAAGTAGAAATCCATGAATGAAATCTTGTCAATTTAGACTCCAATGCACATCAAGTAAGCCAAGCATCTAATTCACCTGAGAAAAACATGCTTAAAAGTGTCAACATAAAGTTGGTGAGTTCATAGATTTTTGTATAGGTAAATGTAGAAATCAAAAGATTTATAAAGTATGCATGACCATTTCAATCATTATAATAGTCGCCAAAAATGTAAGTGTAAATGTAGAACCGAAAGAGTATAGTATCTACTGCTTCACCACAGTATAATAAAAAGTGTTTAGTAATCAGTAATGTTCAACAAAGTAGTGTGGACCACAAGATTTTTCCAAAATGTATGTAACTACTATAACAGATATAGTATCACATAAAATGTATCTACTATTGCGCTAAGCTCATAACACCGAAGCTAATTTGTGTAGCATATAATATGCCAAGTGTATTCCGCCCTACCGGTGTCTGACCAAGATACCCAATGAGATATAACATGGTATATATCCGTTTATCATGAGCCCCGTGGGTAGTGAGTGCTACTCACTCGGATAGGGATAATTAGTCCTAATAGATCTATTTATAACATTACGCTTACAATCCGTAATTAACAGTTCATGATAGTTTCGGGCAAGAGAGTGGTCTAATCGCTACTTAGGCACCACGTAAACAGGAGATGATAACCGAAAACACTTGTGTCCAATAAAGAAATAACCATTGTATTCATAAACAGCTTTAAATACTTAAATACATAAGTAGAAAGAGTGTGATGTCAATCGAGTAACCGAGTTGGTAAATGAGTATAAGTATGAGTATGTAAACAAGTTGTAATGAGCATGTATTCTCCCCTAAGATTTGTAAAGTAATTGTAAAACAAGTGAAAGGGGGGCTATAAACTTACCTTGATGTTGCAAAACAATTAGCAGAAATGCGAATTTATCTTAACGGCTAAATCCCACTACTCTAGAATGATGAATTTGGGTTTCCCGATGAATGGTTACATCAACGCGACACGTTGATAAAGATTTAGATTTCAAGTTGTAAGAGTTTGATGGTTGGTTAAATAAAATAAATCGAAAAGTAAACGCAAAGTATGTAATATATTCAGTATATATATTACATATGAAAAATGAACAAGTATATAATTCATATGGTGAATTATATAACAAAGACAAACAACCAAATAATAATCGAGGTGTATAATACTTTGCAAGTATTATATAAGAAACGCAAGAAAATAATTGAAACAAAACATTTCGACACATGTTCGGAAATCACCAATTTAATTAATAAAAAGTTCTTGCATAAAAATAAACACACGTTTTAAAGTTATGAATTAAATAAATGACGTTTTTAAAGTTTCTACAAAACTAATTATTTTGTTTATTAGTCAAGAATTATAAAATAATATTTTATAATTTAGTATTTCGTTACGCGTTTTAACTAAACTAGTTGTCTCGTTTGTAAAAGTATAGTTTTCGTTTATCTATCGGGTTATTGTGAAATTACAATTTAATACTCTTACAAACTATATAACTTAATCCTTTTTATCGGGTTTCCAAGATAATAAAAGTTTTAACGAAAAATACTAAGTATAGAAGTTTATAGAAATTTCGGCATGACCTATTCGTTCATAAGACGTTTCCCACTCTTATAAAAATTCAATGTTTTCCACTTTAATCAATTCGTGTTGCAATATACGTGCGTGTTTCAATATATACATATAAACGAAATCAAAAGGGTAATAAAATAAGTAAAATCAACACACCCTAACTATTTAAACCAAACACTCCCTAACAGTTGTTAAACCCATAACCAAACACACCCATAAGGGTGCTAAACAGCCAACCAAACACCCCCGCTAGGGCTGGTTAAACCCAGATCCAAACGCCCTTAGGGGCTGCTAAACCCCAAAACCAAACACCCCCTTGTGTCTTAAAAACCAAACGCACCCTATGGTCGTTTTCAGAACCAAACACACCCTGGTAGTGCTATTTTATCAAAACCAACGCACCCTAATGGGTCTGAAAAACCCAACGCACCCTTTGTTGTTAATACGAAGAAATAAACACCCCTATACCATATTAAAACCAAACGCACCCTTTTGGGGTTTTTATCAAAACCAAATGTACCCTTGTGGTGATTGGGTAGAGGTGGTGGTGCGTGGTGTGAGGGTGGTGGTGGTAGATCTGTGGTGGCAGCAATGGGGTGGTCGCGGTGGTGTGGCGGTTGGTGGTTTTTGGTGGTGGGGTGGATGCGGTGGTGAGGGTGGCGTCGTGGTGAGGTGGATGACGTGGTGGAGGTGAAGGTGGCGGCTGTGGTAGTTGGTGGAGATGGTACGGCGGTGTTGGGGCTGCGGTGGTGAGGAGGCTGCGAAGGTGGGGCAGCGGGATGGCATGGAGGTGGAGGAGAGGTGGGAGATGACGAGGTGGTGATGTTGGTGTTGCTGTGGCGTGCGACTTGGTGGCGGCTGGAGGTCGGGTGGCCGAAGATGGCCGAAATCTCACCGGTGTGGAGGCTAGGTTAATAATGAAGAAACCCTAGCACACTAACTATATATACTCCAAAGTTTAAAATAAATGTGGCAAGTGCAGGATAGTTTAGGGTTAATGGTGTAAATATTACTAGAGGGACCAGAAATGTAATTTTTGTTATTTAATGGTTCGGGACCCGTTTAAGCCACTTAACGGATGATTCAAAACACGAAACTTGCGCCATTACGTTCCAAATGATTTTTCCATGAAATATGGGTATTTACATGACTAGTTTTCATAAACGTTTTATAAAATTTATTTAAAATGTTTATTATTTATTTGCTAGTCATTGGGTGTCTCGGGTAAGCTTTGTCCGTAAAAATACAACATTAACTCGAACATTTGCGTTTTTAACAACGTTTCTGAATAAAATGATAAATAATTTATTAAATACTTTTTTTAATAAAAAGTGATAATTAACTATAATTTAATTATTTTTGTGTCGGGTCTCGGGCAAAACTAAAAAGTTGTCCGGAATGTCGTTTTACATCAAATTGCTTTAGAGTCCGAGTCGTGAAAACGTGATTTAGCGGGTCGTTTTTGATAAGTCGACTTAGGAATAACATATATCTTCTCGTTTTCAAGTCAAATAAGTTAAAAATAAATTTGCACATGAGAGATATGTAATAATAAATATGATTTATTATTTAAATATGTTACCAAAAAAATTACATGTTACGCGGTAATCGTTTTTATGTGATAATAAAAGATCAAAAGTCAAAAAGTCAAGTCGGACTCGAAAAGTCAAAGGGCAAAATAGTCATTTAAAATTTCGAAAATTGCCAGTTGTTACACACGCTTTCGTATTAGAAAGATATATCAAAGTATTACATTTTTGTATTTTGAGTCCACTGGTGAACAATACTTTTTACTGTTCATACACTTTTATAAATATATTTTTATAAACTTAGTTATCGTAAACTCGTAAACGTCGTATCCTATTCGTTTTAACTCCGATTTTAGTGATTCATTCGAGCACGTCTTTGTAATTAAAAGTTTTATCAAACTAATGATGTTTTCAAAATAAAAATACCTGATGTGAACAGTAACTTTTATAAAATTATTTTTATAAAAGTAATTATTATCATAAACATAAAAAAATTCATAACTTCTTCGTTATTGATCCAAAAATTATGATTCTTAATGTTTTGGAATCCTAAACGTATGTACTATCTGAGAAAAATATCCAACCTTTTATATCAAAGGTGGTTTGTAATGAGTTTTTATAAAATTTCTTTTATAAACGCTTTTATCATCGTGTAACTTGCAAATGTCGTATCTCCTTCGTTATAAATCAGATTTTTAAGTTCCTTATATGGTTGGAATCCTCATGACATGTAGTATTATATAAAAATATAAAATAAATACATTATTTTTCAAATTCGAGCAGACCCTTATGATATTTTGTTAAAATTATGTTTAAACTTGTTTTGTAACTTTTTAATTTAGTAACCTTGTTACAAGTCCATTACAACACTTAACTCCACATGTCTTACATACTTAAGGTCATTAGTCCATGATTTGTCCAAATATTGTCCAAGATAACAAGATCAACAAGTCCTTATATCACTTTTACTTATAAACTTATTAAGTAACTTTTTAAACTACTAATTTATATATACCTTTTTTATACATAAACCTAACTTGTACGATACTTATACTTTCATTCCCACATGGTATTAACATCCATATAACATATGACAAAGTTCATCAAACCATGAACTAGTGTACAAATCCATTTTATAAGTTAATAAGTTTCCTAGATGGTGATTAACTATATAACCAATATATACACATAAAATCATGAATGTAAAGAGATTAGGGTTTTTAGATAACCTTAATATGATGTATGGTGATGAACAACAAGATCTAAACCCTAGTTTAGATGATAAACCTAAGCTTCCAATATAAAGAAAACCATAATTCCATGTAAACCCTAATCTTGCATTTTCTTTGCTTAACCCTTTTAAATGCTTAACCAAGCCTTCAAACCTTCTTGGTATACCTTATATATGAAGTGAGATCACTTGTATGCTTGCTAAATAAAATTATATGGATTGTGTATGGATGTGTGTTTGATGCCATAGGTAAGAGGGAGGAACAAGAGAGATATGTGTGAGTTTTTAGCTAAGGAAAAGAGTGTGTATGATATCTTCAAGAATGCATGTGTTATATATATCAAGTGCTAGTCAAGTGAACTCTTAGCAAAGTCAAGAATTAGTAGAAACAAGGTTGGGACAACAGGAGGGAAATAAAGAAGCATAGAAGTCAATATTACTAGTCAAGGCTTAGGTTTTAATGACCAAAGGTTTGTAGATGGTCCTTTGTAGTTAGTTGTATGCGCAATGTCCCCTTTTGTGGACATTATCCCACGTAAATAAGGAGAGGAGGGAGGTTATGATGTGCCTTGATATTTTATGAAATATCTAGCATAATATTGAAGTTACAAGTTGTAGCTTAAACATAAAGGTAAATACTTGTAACTTGCAAGTCTTGGTTTATTTCTTTTGCATAAAAATTCAGTCTATATGATATATGGGGTGAAGTTTTATAAAAACTTTGGGTATTAGGTATAATAATCGGTATTTGTTGAAGCGTAGAAAAGTTTTGGTGGTTTCGGGAATGCCTAAATGTATTTTATCGCGAAACGTAAACACTTTACGTAACCAATAAAAATAAAATGAGCAAAGATAATAATTATCCTCCAAATAATTATCTAACACTTGCTTGACGTAAAAATTTAATTGTTTGATGCCCGCTTACGTTAAATGATCATTTTTAGTTTACGCGATTTAACTTAACTATTAAATTTAAAAGCAAACGCGTACAAGACTAAAAATAAATACTGCATTATGTGACGTCATAAAATGACCTGAAAACACGGAGTGTTATAGTCTTCCCATGTTAAGTGAGCCTTATCCTCAAGGATTAAGACGCGGCACTTGACGACGGTGCGGTTTCTGTGAAGAAGTGTGGATATTTCTTTCGGAATTGACCTTCACGTTCCCATGTGAACTCAGGACCTCTCCTGGGGTTCCATCGAACATTGACATTTGGGACACGGCTTTGCTTCAATCGTTTGACTTCTTGATCTATGATTTCTACATGTTCTTCCATAAGATGAAGCTTGTCATCAATGTGGAGTCCATCTAACGAAACGGCTAATGGTTCGTTGGCATAACACGTCTTCAAGTTGGATACATGAAACGTATTGTGAACCCTGCTCAACTCTTGAGGTAGCTCAAGCTTGTAAGCAACGGCTCCAACCTTTTCCAACACCTTGAAAGGTCCAACATATCTGGGGTTTAGCTTCCCCCATTTGCCAAAACATACTACTCCTTTCTAAGGCGAAACCTTAAGTATAATTTTATCTCCAACTTGAAATTCCATCGGCTTATGCTTTAAATCGGCATAACTCATTCGTCGATCACGAGCGACTTGAATTCTCTGCTTGATTTGAACGATCTTCTCGGTTGTCTCTTGAACTATTTCTGGACCGGTGAGTTGAACTTCTCCAACTTCGGCCCAACAAACAGGTGAACGACACTTTCGACCGTAAAGTGATTCAAATGGTGCAGCCTTGATGCTAGTGTGATAACTATTGTTGTATGAAAACTCAACCAATGGAAAATGGTTAACACAACCCTTTCTAAAGTCGATCACACAAGCACGCAGCATATCCTCAAGAGTTTGAATAGTCCTCTGGTTTATGTGCTTCAATTTGAGCTTCTAGAACTTGTTTGGGAAGTTCTAAGCCAATAGTCATAACTAAGACTCGAACCCTCAGTGGCTTATCCCTCTCCTTCCTACTCTAATCATTAGCAACGACATTTGCTTTCCCGGGTGATAGCGACTCCCGCAATCCTAATTACAAAGTAATTCTAACTGACGACGTTGTCTCATGTTTCAATTCCTTATGATCCAGGATGTGTTGTAAACTACTAAGCTTTATAATATCACGTAGACGCGGAAAATGGTGTATTGGTATATTCCTTAATGGCGAGTAAACTTGTTAGTGGATTGTCCTAGGGTGACTAGGGATGCGTCTTGACTTTTAGACATAGGATTTTGTATAGAATGATGTCGACTTTATATAGTAAGGTGGTGTAAGAGTTTACTTAGTTATCATGATTATTAGTTTGGTTCCTCGAGATACATACATTTTATGAATATGCACGCAAAACTTGATATAAATAAAAAATTGTTTCTTGACGAGAAGTTTTAAGGTGACTACTCTCAGCATGGCATGGTCCTCCCTGAATTATACATAGTTGATCATGCCCATGTATAATTGAGGACTAACAATGCAATACTCATTTTCGTCAAAATAGTGTTATGATTTCATGATATTTGTAAAAGTAGTTTACAAGAGTAAATAAGTAATCTAAGTTAATCTTGACTAAATTTTCATAATACGATGATTTGATAGATAGTGGGTTTCATTGTTTTCCCTTGAAAGTACTACATGGTTTTCTTGATACTACAACTTCCAATACAAGCTAATACATAATTACCAAAACAAGGTATCTATGGGTGACGTCCGAGCTGACTAGAGACTAACTCCTGAAGCTTCCTGAAGTTCTCTTGGTCCTGTCGCTGTGACTCTTGAACTGAAGCCAACTGTCGCTCCATCTCCATACGAGCCCTTTTCTCTTGGCTACGAGTAATCTTCTTGATTGCCTCCGTAATCTTAATCCTAGCACGCAATGAAGCATTCTCTTCCTCAGCAGTGTCTACCCTAAATCTCAGAGCCGTCAGCTCCTCTTGTATAGGCACTCCTAATTATAGCGACGGGCTCTAGGTGAATGATATCCACCCTGATATCGATCGGGTCCCTAAGGTTCTCCTCAGTAGAAACAGGAATAGTGGGTGCATCCATAACCTGCACAAGCAAAAGTTTATATAAATCGCCTTTATATAAAAGCATGCAGGATGCGTGCAGTATGGAAAGTAAACATGATGCAAGATGATGCCTCGTGAATGAATAATGAACTTATGGCAGGGATGGAAACGTGTCATGGCGAAATGGAATGCATCATGGTATGAATGGATGATGGTAAGATATCATATTTGATAGCTTAATGTTTAGGTAACGTTTAGGACCTACAAGCTTATAGTACTACCTTGCCTTAAGAAATGTTCTAGTATTTATACAAATAACCCTTATATAAAAAATTATAAAGTATGTGTGAAAGAATGTAAACATATCTATGTAAGACCCTCATAGTAATCTACGTACTATAATATGAACACGTATATGAATCATGTAAGCATCTAGTATGAATATGCAATACAAACAGTGTGTGTAATGTCCCGTTTAAAAACCTTTCGAAAGGTGATCGTTGAAAATGGTTATAGTCTAGGTAAGATATGTAACCTAGTTCTCTATAACCTTGGCTCTGATTACCAATCTGTAACACCCCTAAAATGGGTCACAGAGGAATATGTTTCCGGGAGCGTTACTTCATAATACCATTGCTCAAGTGATGAGAGAACGACCTCTAACTGTGTCGTTTGAAAAGAAATCTTGAATTTATTTGACTCCAATGCACATCACATAAGCCAAGCATCTAATTCACCTGAGAAAAACATGCTTAAAGAGTGTCAACATAAAGTTGGTGAGTTCATAGGTATAAATGTTTAATCATAGTTTTATAAAGTATGTATGACCGTTCCAATCCTTGTAGGTTCCTGAAAAATGTATGTATGAATGTTGGAAATCAAAGAGTTGTAAAGTATGCATGACCATTTAAATCCCCAAATAGTCACCAAAACGTATGTATGAATGTCGTAATTCAAAAAGTTGTAAAATATGCATGACCATTTCAATCCTCAAATAGTCACAAAAAGTTATGTATAGTTGGACCACCATTGTTTAAAGTATGTATTGCCACTTTATTCAAGGCAGCGTAAATATTCATGTGTGTATAAAACAATGATTTACGATTACTCTAAGTTCATGAAACTGATGCGTAGACTCAAGTGTATGCCACTTTATGCGACCTTAAGGTGTTGCTACTATAAGTGTATCATTTCGCTTGATAAAATCGTTGTAGCTCCGACATGTTATAACGTTTCGTTGGCCTCGGCTTGTTTCGTCACAGTGATAGCATAATCACCGAACGGGCTGTCACACCCTAATAGATCTATTTTATAACATTCGCGCTTACCCTCCAAGTAATTCACAGTTCAATCCGCTTAAGCTAATCCGTAATCATTTGGGTAAAAGTAAAGTAATGTCCTTGTTTTAAAAAAAAAGTGAAACAAGCAATGTATTTCGTCCCAAAATAAGTAATTGAGTATATAGACCCGTTTGTAAAACAAATTGTAAATGCGCATGTAATAGATTCAAACCAATCATGTAAATGAGTTTAGTAACAAGCATGTTCTCACCCCAAAAGCTGTAAAGTATATGTAAAACAAGTAAAACGTGGGGCTATAAACTCACCTCGAGTGAGTGAATCCGAAATGTAAATCAAATGCGTGAAAAATATGTCACTAAAACGCCAGAATGCAACCTAATTAATTATAGGTCGTATGATTACTAAGTACTTTGAATAACTAAGACCATATATAATTCTATATATCTACATCACCATCTAATTGTATTTGTGAAATCATATTCATAAAGTTAAAACATTTATAAATATTTCCTTAGTAAAAATGGCGTAACTTTCTCGTTTTAAGCCCGTTTGGTATGTTTCTTACGTCCACGCTTTCGTATTAGAAAGATATATCAAAATATTACATTTTTTAATTTTGAGTCCACTGGTAAACAGTAATTTTTACTGTTCATGCACTTTTATAAATTTATTTTTTTAAACTCAGTTATCGTAAACTCGTAAACGTCGTATCCTATTCGTTTTAACTCTGATTTTAGTGATTCCTTCGAGAACGTCTTCATAATTAAAAGTTTTATCAAACTAATGATGTTTTCAAAATAAAAATACCTTATGTGAATCGTAAATTTTATAAAAATATTTTTATAAAAGTAATTATTATCATAAACAAGAAAAATTCATAACTCCTTCATTATTGATCCAAAAATTATGATTCTTAATGTTTTGGAATCCTAAAAATATGTACTATCTGAGAAAAATATCCAACCTTTTATATCAAAGGTGGTTTGTAATGAGTTTGTATAAAATTTCTTTTATAAACGTGTTTATCATCGTGTAACTTGCAAATGTCGTATCTCCTTCGTTATAAATCGGATTTTTAAGTTCTTTATATGGTTGGAATCCTCATGACATGTAGTATTTTATAAAAACATAAAATTAATACATTATTTTTCGAATTTGATCAGATCCTTATGATATTTTTGTTAAAAATATGTTTAAACTTGTTTTTGTAACTTTTTAGTTTAGTAACCTTGTTACAAGTCCATTACAACACTTAACTCCACATGTCTTACATACTTAAGGTCCTTAGTCCATGATTTGTCCAAATATTTTCCAAGATAACAAGATCAACAAGTCCTTATATCACTTTTACTTATAAACTTATTAAGTAACTTTGTAAACCACTAGTTTATATATACCTTTTTTTATACATAAACCTAACTTGTACAATACTTATACTTCCATTCCCACATGGTATTAACATCCATATAACATATGTAAAAGTTTATCAAACCATGGTCACAAGTAAAAATCCATTTTATAAGTTAATAAGTTTCCTAGATGGTGATTAACTATATAACCATTATATACACATAAAATCATGAATGTAAAGAGATTAGGTTTTTTAGATAACCTTAATATGATGTATGGTGATGAACAATAAGATTTAAACCCTAGTTTAGATGATAAACCCAAGCTTCCAATATAAAAAAAACTTAATTCCAAGTAAACCCTAATCTTGCATTTTCTTTGCTTAACCTTTTTAAATGCTTAACCAAGCCTTCAAACCTTCTTGATATACCTTAGATATGAAGTGAGATCACTTGTATGGTTGCTAAATAAAATTATATGGATTGTGTATAGTTGTGTGTTTGATGCCGTGGGTAAGAGGGAGGAACAAGAGAGATATGTGTGAGTTTTTAGCTAAGGAAAAGAGTGTGTATGATATCTTCAAGTATGCATGTGTTATATATATCAAGTGCTTGTCAAGTGAACTCTTAGCAAAGTCAAGAATTAGTAGAAACAAGGTTGGGACAATGGGAGGGAAATAAAGAAGCATAGTGGTCAATATTACTAGTCAAGGCTTAGGTTTTAAGGACCAAAGGTTTGTACATGGTACTTTGTAGTTAGTTGTGTGCTCAATGTCCCCTCTTGTGGACATTATCCCATGAAAATAAGGAGAAGAGGGGGGTTATGACGTGCCTTGATATTTTATGAAATATCTAGCATAATATTGAAGTTACAGTTTGTAGCTTAAACATAAAGGTAAATACTTGTAACTTGCAAGTCTTGGTTTATTTCTTTAGCATAAAAATTCAGCCTATATGATATATGGGGTGAAGTTTTATAAAAACTTTGGGTATTGGGTATAATAATGGGTATTTGTTGAAGCGTAGAAAATTTTTGGTGGTTTCGGGAATGCCTAAACGTATTTTATTGCGAAACGTAAACACTTTACGTAACCAATAAAAATAAAATGAGCAAAGATAATAATTATCCTCCAAATAATTATCTAACACTTGCTTGACGTAAACATTTAATTGTTTGATGCCCGCTTATGTTGAATGATCATTTTTAGTTTACGCCATTTAACTTAACTATTAAAATTAAAAGCAAACGCGTATAAGACTAAAAATAAATAGTGGATTATGTGACGTCTTAAAATGACCTGAAAACACGGGGTGTTATAATGCTGCTAGTGAAGAAGTTAGTACTGTTGAGTTAGTTAGTACTGCTTATGTGATTTATATGAGTTATTTGTGTAAAAGATATGTATAACTTATTTGTTTAAAAGATTTGATATTCTTAGGAAAGTATTGTAAGCCGTTTAGGACTCCTTGGTGTATAAAAGGAGGTTCTAGGGCATAGAGTTTGATACGAGTCATTCATAGAATTATCATCGCTTTAAGGTCTTTGTAACCCTAATACTTTGAGCGTATTCGTATTATTATCATTAATAGAATTGGAGCTTATTTGTTTGTTAAATTATATGTTCATTGATTTACTGTTTCATTGATAGTTCTTCTTAATATTAATGATTAGATTCCGCATAATCTTTAATACATTTAAACACAGTTTCTACTATAGTTGTGTTAGATTTATCTAATATAACTAAACCTTAAACAAGCATAAGGAATTTGATCTATTGAAGTGGGATCAACATTGTGTAAGTGAAATATTATCCAAACATTCTCCATCATCTTTCTTCATCCTCTCTTCTCTAGTATTTTGTGTGATATGTGTTGATTTATGTGAAAACCATATTCTACAATTGGTATCATTCACCATGGTTTTATCCTGAGATCTTTAGTGTTCGTGTGTGGTTTTTTCTTGCTAATTTCGAGCTTATTTTAAGCTTATAGGATTCGGCTTATTTTTCTTTGTGTGCTTATTTTGTCAAAAGCTAGTATTTTTCTATTACAAAACAATATCTAGTGTGTTTAGTACGTTTGTGTGTGATTTATCTTGCAAAAACTTGAAAATTTTGGTGCTTTTTAGCAAACTGCATGAAAACAAAAGTGATAATTTTTTGTTGTTAAACACACTAAAGTTTGAATTTTTATGATAGATATTGCGTAATAAAACTTAGTTTATCAAAAATATTCAAGGAAAACGTCAAAAAGTGTGGTTTTTAGGTGATTTTTTAGTGTTTTTGTTCGAGTCTCGTTTCTGCGAAATAAGTAATATTTGAATCCTGCGAAATATGTATTTGTGCGAAACATGTTATTCTGTGAAACATGTTACAGGCTTAATTGTGTGAAACAAGTACAAGTCTATTTCTGCGAAATAAGTTATTTGTGCCAAACAAGTATTTTTTTTGTGCGAAATATGTTCACAGGATTTCTTTCTGCGAAATAAGCATAAACTCTTATTCTTCGAAATATGACAGGGTTCAATGTGTGAAACATGTTATAGCTTTATTCTACGAAATACGTCAAGGTTTCTTATTCTACGAAATAGGTAACCAGTTGAATCCCGCAAAATATCCTTAATACAAAAAAATTGGCGGGAAAACTTGAGTAATATTTATTTTTTATAGTAAACTTTATAGCTTATTTTTACGTCAAATTTAAATTTTGGTACTCCAGTGAAAATTTTGGCCTAAAATTCAAATTTTTAGGACGAAATTCAATTTTTTACGGTTAAAATTGACGTCAAAATTTTAAATTTTCAAATTTTTTTCCTACACTTAGAATTGGATTCTAGAGAAAATTTCAAATTTTAGCAAAATCAATTTTGAAAAACTTTTTGGAGGGAAAAATCGCCGGTTAACTGTTCGAACCACACAACACTTCATAATCATCGAAAAGATCCACAAATCAACTTCATACATCGGAATTCAATGGAATCATCAAGTTCAAGTTTAGAAGGGATGGAATTGCAACAGATGCAACCGGATGAAATGGAATTACATAAAAAATGCTTGGCATGGTTTAAAAAGCTTAAGATACATCTTGAATATTTCCATAGTTCTTTTAAATTCATAAACCCAAGAACATTTGAAATTAAATTTCGTGTATTCTTTCGTGAAAAGTATCAAACTTTCAGAGAAAAAATGTACCACAATTTGAATCAATTACAATGGCAACTTGAAAGAGACAATTTTCATAGGCATGATTCTAAGACTTGTCTTGTTAAACTCGAAACAAAGATCAAGGAGATTTTTTATTCGAAAGAGGTGAATGCTTCAGGTTTTCCAAATAAATGTTGGCAAGAGAGCTTCAATGACGGTACGAAATGGGAACCTAAAAATTACAGACGTCTTTTACTCTGGTATTTGGAAGAACTTGACAAGCTTATTGATGAAAGAGTACTTAAATATGAAGAATTATGGATGAAATAAATTGAAGTTCAAGAAATAAAGGAGATTGAAAAATGGCTAAAAGAAAGTGAGTTACAACAGCAAGAGAGTTTGATCACTAAGGGTGCAGCAATAAAAGCTTGTTTGGTCACTGAAGGCGCAGTATTAGAAGCTTGTTTGGTTAATGAGGGTATAACATTGAATGATAATATGGGTGTCACGGAAAGTAGTGGGACAGAGTTAGCAAACAGCAGTTCAGAGACTCTATTTAGAAGTTCAGCGGATGAAAACAAAAGCCCTAACAAAGAAAGTAGCAGTTCAGAAGGGAATGATGCAGATGCTAATATTGGATCTTCAAATGACAGTAATACAGTACTTGGGGTATATCATGATTTGTTTAAAAATATGTTTGCTCATGGGATACAAAATCATAAACAACCTGAATCTATTCTTGACACATATGGGGTGAATGATAATAATAGTAATATTATTTCTGATAAACCAAATATGGATCCGGATAGAAATAAGGAAGAACATGATTATGTAGAGTGTGAGCAACATCGTGCTTTCTTTGCTTCGCTGATCAATAACCTTAAATGTGATGTTGAAAAATGTAATGAGGTTAATCGTGAAGCTCAACAAGCGAATGCCTTATTGATAAACGAGCTTAAGAGATATAAGGAAAAAGAAAAACATTTTGCAAAAGATATGACAATTGAATCTGAATACTGCAAAAAGATTAAGCTTTTAAATGATGAAATTTCAAACCTTAAATCTCAAGCTTGTGAAAAAGATAAGACAATCACAAATAAAATTGAAAAGTATGAGGAGTATGTCCAACCGCTTTTAGAAAGGAAAAATGAACTGAAAAGAAAATTCAAGAGTTTTTTAAACAAATAAATGATCTGGATAATAGACTTTGAAAAGCAGGACAAACTGATCAGACTGTTCGAATGTAACTTCCAAAAGAAGACAATGTTATTACGGGAAAACAGGGTCTTGGCTTTGAAAACCAAAATGATGATGTGAACCCAAGTCTACTAAACAAAGCCAAGGAGTTAGCACCATGCTTGTATAACATTGATGAAATGGGAAAAGACTTGCCTTTTGATCATAAGATCATTACTAAAAAGGAATTAAAATGTAAAGCTAAAAAATGTTTGAAAGTAAGACAAAGAAAATCCTCACTTTCGTATCATGGCTTTGTATATGCTGAGGCTCAATTTGAAGAACCACCAAAAGATCATTTGAAAAGAAGAAATGTTAATTTGAAAAAACATTTGGAACAAACTCAAAATTTGAAAGAACATTTTGAACAAGCTCAATTGCGAGATCATGATCCAAATCTTTAGAACAGTCTTCCAATGAAATACCTTTGCTATGTCAAGCAGGCAAATGATCAAGTTTGAAAAACAAACATTTTCAAAATTAGAACTTAATCAAGATGAATTGTTCAAAATGCATTTTGAACCGAGTTATGAACAAAACATCAACACGAGAGTTAGAAATCAATTGTCTGATGAATTTGAACCGTTAGTTAAACACGTCAATCTTTAACTAAACTGCTTTGAAAAGAGTCTTGCCAAATAAGTAAAAGATGATTTAAAGTACGTCATGTCTCCAGAAGACGAGTTTGATGAAAAGTGTTTAATTTTGGATATTCAAACAAAATTCTTCAAAACCTAGTTTGAGTTAGCCATATCAGAGTCACATAGCCATGTGTATGAGAATGAGATGTTTGAACAAAATTCTTCTTTGGAAAATGAAAACTGTTGTCTCAAATCAATTTTCAAAGCTGGAGGCACAAAATATTGCTTTTGAAATTGCTCTTCAACATAAGATTCAAGAAAACAATTCTTTGAAAACAATGCAACTAGAAAATGAGAATGTTGTGGCGTCATTACAAATAGAGAATACACATTTGAAAAAGACTTATAAAGATTTGTTTGAGTCAATTCAAACTTCAAGGAATGAAATTAATCAATGTGATGATGTCAAACTTAAATTTTATTTTGATGAGATTGAAACTCAAAACATTGAGTTGGAACATCAAGTGGCTTCATTAACTAAAGATAATAAACACTTGAAGTTGGTTTTAAAAAATTTGGTTGATTCAATCAAAAAGTCACGAGTTCAGACACAAAGTTCAAATGTCTCTCAAAATGAAGCAGAAAATTTAAAGTCTCAGTTGTCTGAATTTGCGGATAAAAAGTTTGATAATGCTTTTCAAAAGATTGAATCAATGAAAAAGAAAAAATTTGACTTTCGAAATTCCAATTATTTCCTTCAAAAATCTTTGTATGATTCTGATCCCTGGAATGTTGAATCAGAATTGGGGGAGAAAAGGATTATTTTCGAAAATGAAACATCAAGTTTTGAAACAAAGATTAAGGAGCTCGAAATGACTTTAGCTCATTAAACAAATGATTTTGAGGATGCCAAAGTTGTTTTTCAAAGAAAACGGACAAGTTTCGAAACATATTTTGGAAAACTTGAAAAGACAAGAGTTGTCCTTGAACGACAATTAGATCGTAAGACTCAAGATTCTAAAGCTGAAAAAGAACAGTTTTTGAAAAAAATTGCTTCTTTAGAATCAAAATTGGCATCACACGATCTTATTTCAAAAGGAATATAGTGATTTGAGAACTTCATACAATGCTCTAAAAGCAAAGTTTGATTATCTTAATTAAGACAAATGGAAATCTCCAGTTTCAAACTTTTCAACACAAAAAGTAAGTGTTTCACCGAAGATTTACACGGGTGAATTTTTCCCAATCATTTCCAAATAGATTGTCTTAGTTTACAACCTATTCTATGCAAAAGATAGGAAGTTTTCTAAGATACCTCAAGTTTATGAAACACCTACTTCTCAAAAGTTTTTGAACTCAAGTGATTCAAGAAAGAAAAAGCAGATTTTTCAAACTCCAAACTCTCATCTTACACCGGTAAAGCAAGTGTGGAGACCAAAGCAAAGTCATTCAAAACCTTTCAAATATTCAAAATTAGAAATACTTTTGTTGCAAAACAAGAATGACTCTGCTTTCAAACTTCCAAACAATGGAAGATTTCCATTCATTTCTAAAATGAATTCTCAAAATGAAACATCAGGTTTCAACAATAGATGGAAATCTTCTTCTTCGTTAAGGTTTAAAACTTCACAAGAAAATTCTAATTTTTATAATCAATGGAAAAACAAAAGGAATTTTAATTCTCTATTGATTCCACGAGCATTATTTCCAAATGAAACACAGGTTTCTAGTCCTCGTTGGAATTCAACTTGTTTGCATCGAATTGACATAACCTTTAAATGGTTTTCGAAATTTGGTAAACCCGTTAGCACCGTGCTTAAGTGGGTTCCAAAGGTTGCTGTCTAATTTGATTTCAAAAAATGGTTGTTGGCTATTTCGAGTCAACACCCGGGCTTAAAATAATGGCTTCTGGACATTTTAGTTCAGGACCCGCGCTTCAAATTAATGGTTTGTTATTAAATGTCAGATAACAACCCGGTCTTTAGATAAAAGGAAAATGTATGCTTCATTGCGTTTATCCTTAACAATGAAAAGAGAAATCTTTTCGCTCTTGAGCTACTCATTCAAAACATTCAAAGATTTGTAGCTCAAGTCAAAGGCTTGTGTATACTTTGCTACACAACTTGTGCTTTCTCGATAAGATAAGTGTAAGTGTCAGTGCATTTATTTTTCAAAAGAAGAGAAATCTTCTATAACCCGAGCAATTTTCTTAAAAATACTGATTTTATAAATCGTGTTCGTGTTAATCAGTTGAAAAAGTTTTCTAATCAAATCAGAATCAGTTTTCGACATCACAAAAAGATTTTCAAGAAAATTCATCCACTCGAACAAATTCAATAGTTCTTTAAATAGAATATGGGTCTTTGTTCGAGGGGAAGAAAGTGTTTTTGATTTTTCTTTAACAATTCACGAAAATTATACGGAAAAAGTTTTAACTTAATGGATAATAATTTAAGGGAGAGTTAATTTATTTTAACTCCAAGGTCTTAAGTCATCTTAAGTTAATAACTTCAAGGGCTTAAATATAATTTCAAGGTTAGTGGCTTAGGTTTAAAACTACATACGATCAATATTGCCAACATCCCATAGATTTAAAAGGCTTAAGCTTGTTTGGAAATAATTACGTAGTTTTAGAAGCCTTGAAGTTGAAGATATGTTTCTGATTCAATTAATGGTTTCCCGACCGGTTAATCACTAAGCTTATTCTCAAAGAAGTAATAAAATTTGATAAAAGAGGTTCATACAGGTATGATGATTCTTTTAGATAGTCAGTATCCTACAGGAAGAAATGTGTACATTCGGGACATAGTTGACTTAGGTGTTATAATTTTGGCTCTTTAGAAGGTTTACTTGTCTACATCCAAGATTTAGTTGACTTTGGTGTTACAATTTATATCATCACTATCCTGAAGAACGCTTCAAATCTACTCAAGAAAGGATTGTTGGTTCGAGGGGAAGATAAGAAAGCTTCTAAGAGGATAATGACGAGACTGGCACATATTGCTGCTTCGGACAGAGTGACAATTTCGATCGCTCTCGGTTTTTTAAGTTTCAGGTCATGTCTCATAAATCATTTTGTATACATGTAGTGCAACTTCATTAATATATAATGTTCGAGTATAATTTTTCAAGAATTTTTTCAATAAATTTAAAATCTTTCAAAATTGTGTACTCAACACTATATAATACCCTTATTAATTGAGAGGGAGCATCAAAATGTTCCAAATAAGACATGCTAAATTATGAGAACATTTCTCTCCTAAAACAGCTTTTTGAAATATATTTAAATCAATTGATATCCAAAATATCAAGTGATTTGACATTTTTGATAAGGGGAGAAAATGTTATTTAAAATATGCAACTTATTAAAGTAATCTTATAGACTTAAGTGCGGACTCAACCCATCATGTGCAAAAACATTTCAAATATCGATTCATGTATTGAGAGGGAGCATTTCTTAAAGATAAAATGATCAAGGTACAAATGTTTTGATGTATATTGCAAGTACCTTGATTGAATTTTCAAATGGTTTTAAGGCAACGAGAACAATACCCAAAGACCGACCATATGCTTATTCTTATGGAGATATAAGGTGGTTAAAGATATGTATTCATTCCATGATCCAACCAAAACCAAAGGTATCTACCCAGGGATATTCCAATAGTTAGATTAGAAGTCCTTAGGTATGATATAAAAAGGAGTAAAGTGAGAATGGGAATAATGCTGACTAAGACAGAGCTAGTACTGGAACAAAGCCAACAAGGTGATAGTTATGAAGTCTTGGTAAGCATTAAAGGGGTTGAAGAATGAAAAAAAATATAAGGATAAAGGGTGTTAAGAAAGAAGCCCTCCATACACTTAGGCAGACACCGGGTCAATACATATGCTATCAGAAACACTAAGATGTTGTCTGGTATTGAAGATAGACATCATAGACCCAGTGATGCAACGCACAACCCTTCTTAGCCACTCAGGATCTCTTAAAAGATTTCTGTTTCATTTCTCACGGAGACTAAACACGTTATCTATTGACTTTCTCACTCTAAGTTAGTTGGTATTGAAAAGGTGGCTGTCAACTCCAGCCTCCAATCACTAAAACCAAAAATGCACTATAGAGTCTAGAGCCAAAAGAGATCATCAATAAATGTCATTAGGACACTGTTTCAAATTATGCTTTCATACACTGTGAAAACAAGTGAAATATCAAGAGTCCTACGCATTATCCTTATGATCTTGCCAGAACATCAGAGTGATACTTTACAGTATTCACCGTGACGATGGAAATCCTACCAGTGCCAACATCAATCAAGCACTGCGGCAGGTGACTTGTGAGATCCTACATGGATCAAACTTATGACAACTGAATATCAATTCAGTCCACTCTATGAATTGACGGTTAACAGATTTACAAATGATTACAACTCTTGATGTGTTATAAAACTTTTTACTCTTAACACATCGATTGATTTTCAAACTGTATTTCTTATTAGACTTATAAGAACTTCATTATTCTAAGAGGTCGATCCCATGTCCATAGGCAGCCTCAAAAGGGCATCTGGGCATGGGAAGATTGAACACAAATTGACTACTCAATCGGTGAGATAGCAACTGTAGATCCTAGTTTGAATAGATCTTTCTAGCCTGTTAAGAGTGGTAGCCAATCTGGATAGATCCAAACTAACTACAAGAGAAACAATAACTATGAACAATATAAGCTATTCGGAAACTAACTTATATTGCAAAGAAGAACAATAAATAAAACAGAACTTTGATTACTATTAATCTGCTAGGTTACAGATTACTAACTATGAATATTTGTGAAACTTATATCTCTAACTAGTGCCATAGGGTTCCTTTTATACACCAAGGAAACCCTAAAGAGCTTACAAAACGCGTTAAGTGATCATGCATATCTATTCCTAATATATCTCATGCATATCATCACTTAAGCAGTACTAACTAACAATACTAATATACAACTAGCAGTACTAACTATAACTGGCAGTACTAATAATGTACTGGCACTACTAACTAACTATCAGCAGTACTAAGTGTAGAAGCTCTAAATCCCAACATTCCTCCCCTAAACTTGTGATTTACCATAAAATCTCAAGTTTCTTCTGATGTACTCTGCTGAGGATGCTTCTAAACACTTTACTTCCTTGGTTTGTTTGCTATATTGTAGATCTTTGTCAAAAGCTCATCTGCCATCTCTGACTGTTGATCCACTCTTAGCTTGTAACTTAGCATCAAAGTTGCAAGTCCCTTTGTTAGTGGATAATCCTTTTCAACCAGCATGAATATATCTTTTCCTTTCTCTATAGATACATGATGAACTGCACACATATCATATAACCACCATTTCAAAGGATCATACATATATTTATGGAGTTCCAAAAAAATTTCTGCATCTGGTTCAAATAACATCATTAGTTCAACCCATAATTCTATCTCTTTATATTTAGTAAGTCCTGATGAGTTATATCTTTCTTGAGTTAATCTCCATAATTTAATCAGATCATCCCTGTCAAAATTCTTAAGCATGTCTTCAAAAACCTGATACACCTCTGTGTGATTGCCTACTCTGATGATTTTCCAAAATTGCATAGTGTCATCAGAGTGAACTTCCCATCCAATTATTGGGTATTTGGTTTGAAGAGCTTCAACATTTATACCTTCATCTGGAACTATAATTACCATTTGATTCAGCTGTTCTTGAGATAATTCATCTGTTTTTGGTTCTTCATCTGTTTGCTCTTGAACTGACTCTGAAACTTCTTCAGTTCTTTGTCTTTTAGCAGGTTTTGCTTCAGCATCTTGACCTACTCTTTTTAGTCTTTGAACTTCTTCTTCAGAATCCATAGGCACAAATGAATGAATTTGATCCCATACTTTTTCAAATATTGGTCTTATATCATCATAGCTCATTCCTTTGAAGTCTTTCATCTTGTAGCCTCCTTGATTCTTCAAGTACATAATCATATTCTTCCTGACTTCAGCTACAGATCTGGGTCTATTTTGAAGAGCATGATACCTTATAACAGAAGGATCATTCCAATCAATGACATAAGCAATATCAACTTCAGTTACAACTTCTTTCTTTCCAGCTTTATCATATTCTTCTTGCAATTGTTTGGCAATTTCAGCATCTCTTGCAATCCTTTTTCTTTCTTCCTCATCAATCTGTTCTTGTAATCTAATGGCTTCTTCATAACCAAGCCTTTCTTCTTGCACTTTTTTCTTGGACTTCTTTTGAGCAGATTCATCTTCAATTACGATCGCCTTGCCTTTATCTTTCTTCTTCTTTGCACTCCTTCTTATATATACCAAACTTTACTAACCTCAGGAGTTGCACTAGCAGTACTAAATGGTACAGTAGCAGTATTAAGTGTAGTATCAGCAGTAGTAACCTCTTGTTCCCCTTTTTCACCACTTCCTTGATCTTCCACAAGCTCAGTAGGTTCTTCTATTAATTCAGTAGCCTCTTCCTCATCTAGCAATACCTCAGTATCATCACTAATCTTTTCCTGAATCTCTGCATCATGTGGAGGAACTAAAGAAAAATCAGCATCCATGTCTAATTCTTTGATTAAACTCCTCCCCTGTTTGGAAGAATCCTCCTCTGATGAACACTTAGCTACTTTTTGAGGTAATTAGTGGAGGGGGATCGAGATTCTTAGTTTTCTTAAGTGTTTACTTATAGCATTGCGTGAGGACACGACAATATCTTAGTATGGGGGATTTTGGTATGTGCTTAATTACACATACCATTTTCCATTAAAACCGGACTTAAATGACCAAAAACATACCAAAAATACATTGTATTTGTATGTTTTGCATTTGTATTGTGCAGGTAACGGATATCTAAGAAAAGGACAAAAATGAAGCCAAAACAACAAAACCGAGCACGAGAACGGAAAGAGCGTGAAAGAAAAGTCAAATCAAAGTCAAAAAGTCAACCCCGCAAAAGACAAAGTCAAAGTCAAAGGCGGGACCGATATCGAAGAAATGTTAAATGGGCCAACCCGTACCCATCTAATGGGCCGGGTCAGCCCATTTAAACATATTGAAGACTTAAAGACTTATAAAAAGCCCAAGTTCTTTTTATATTATAACCGGCCCAAGTCCTAGGCCCAAACCCCATTATAACAAACCTGTTAACCCATCATCCTGTTATCCCATTCTCTTTAACCTTTACACCGTTAGTCCTCTAAGGACTAACGGTGCAAACATTTATCAATCAAAAGGGCCAAAGATGCAAAGTACAAGGACGATGGATGCAATACAACCATATAAACTCAGGGACTAAACTTGCCAAACCACCAAACCACCAAACCTTACCCTACACCAAATCAAAGCTACTGTACATCTCCCTCACTACCCGCCAAAATGAACAGACACTATTCCCCTTTCTTCTCTACTTTGTCGATCGACACCTCTACACACCTCACACCTTATCCCACCACACAAACCAACAAATGACAACTTGGCAACCCCCAAGCTCCTAATTCGACAAGGGAACAAGACAAGAAATCAATGGTTATGATCATATTACTTAGGCACTACTCAAAATTGATAGCAAAGATTGCTTTTTGAGCTCACTCACACAACAAACACACCCCCAATCCATCTCAGTAAAGAAGCACAATGAAGACTCCAAGACCTAGAACCTTCATTAGCTTGTTATAAATAGGACTCGTGTAAGCCTTCAATGGCAGTTAGTTAATCTAGTTTTTAATTTTTAGCTTATTTTTAGTGTAATCTTTTAAATACTGTAATGTTTTTTTTATGAATTAATGAAATTTCAAGTTTTAGCTTAAAATCTGTTTTACTCATTTGTGTTTAAAAGTTATCAAGAATCTTGCATAAGATCTAATTTAAGCATATTATTACCTGTTTTCATTTAAATATAAAGTATTTAAGAAAATTTTACAAAAACACAAAAAATATCCACCCTCAAATACCAGAGCTTAATGGATGATAAGCCAAACTTGGATGGGCTTATGGACAATACTAGCTTGTTTTACACAAGCTAAAGCTTGTAGACAAAGCTCATTTGAGCTTATTTGCCCTGTTTAAGCAAGGGCTTTGTAAGTTTTCATTTTTCCTTTTTTAGCTTATTTACTATTCAACTACTTATTTGTGCTTATTGCTTGCTTATCTTTGCTTATTTATGTTTGCTTACGATGTTTAGTGCTTATCTTGCTTAGGATATAGTTTAAAAGCTATTTGTGCAAGTTTTGTTAAAATCTGTCTATTTTAGCTTATTTATATTTGCATAACTGTTTAGCTTATTGTTCTGGCTTATTTGATGGTTTAAAGTTGTTCATTAGGATTGTCTAAAGCTATTTAATATATGGTATTAAAGGTTTGTTCATAAAAAATCATTTTAAGATGGTTTATAAGTTCTTAAAGGGGTGTTTGGTTTAACTGATTTTACTTGTCAAAATGGGTCAAAATGAGTTTAGCCTTTTGGGTCACTTTAGTTTAACTTAAATTCACCATAAAATCCAGTATTTAGAAGTTTTTAAGAGTTAAATTTCAAAATCCTAGTTTATATAAGTAGTTGTTTAAATCTGTTAAAATTTTGTTGGAAAAATGAGTTCATATGATTTGGTTTTTGCTTATTGAGATTTTGTGTTGTTTTTGAGTTTGTTTAAGTGTTAAAACAGGTTAGAAACAAAGTCAATAGGCCTGTATTTGTCATTTTTGGTTTTGTCACATCTGTCAAAAAAATTTGAAAAGTGTTGAAAATTTGAGAAATTGCTTTTTCAATTGCTAACTGTGGCTTATTCTAAATTTCAAAATGGTTTTTGGTTGTTGATATAAGTTCTTTGAGGTCTAATCTAGATCTATTTTGAGGTTTTAAGATCATAAGGTTCTGTTTGTTTGCTTATTTTTAAGCTCAAAAGTCAGGTTTTGTTAAGATTGCAAAAAATCTTCTAAGTGTTGAATCTGTGTGAAACACCTTTTTCATTAAGCTTTTTAAGTGCTTATTTGAATTTCAGAGTCATTTCTCTTTGTTGCTTATTGTAGCTTTTTGGCCAAGCTTTTTAGTGGTATAAGTTTCTAAGCCATAAGGATATGTTTTCTAGCTTAAAAATAAGCTAGAAAAGTCCCATTTGGCTGTTTGCTTAACAGTTTGGCCAAAAAGCTCATTTGCTTATTTAGGCTTATTTGCATATTGTTTTTGCTTATTTTAGGTTTAGTATTGCTTGTTAGGTTAGTTTAAGTCCATTTTAGCTTATTTCCTTCATTTTAGAGCTTATTTAAGCTTATTTGCTTTTTAGCATAAAATCTTAAGTTTTATAGCTTTTTAAGTATTTTGTCTTTTTAGCTTATTTTAGTTGCTTATTTTTGTTCAAGTATGCTTTTTAGATATAGCCTTTTATCTGCTTTAGCTTATTTTGTAGTTACATTTGCTTATTTAGTTTAAAAAGGTAAAATAGTTTAGCTTAAAGTCACTTAGTGTAAAAACAGCTTTTTATGTCACTTTCTTAGCTTATTTTTGTGCTTATTTTTGATTTCTAAAAAAAGTGTTTTTGTAAAAGTTGCTTATTTTGTGCTTAGATTTTTCCTCCTTTATTTGTTATTTTTATTTATTTTTCAAAGTTTAAAATTTTAGAAAATCATTTAAAAATAGTAAATTAATTCA
>BQNB010050366.1:25635-41542 GCA_026074375.1 Tanacetum coccineum | reverse complement strand
AAAAAAGTTCCTCGAAAGTATATCGTGTCACCCGTCTACTGAAAGATAAAAAAATACTCGTCGCGATGGTGTATTTTTTTTGTCGTGTGACGATTTACCGTTTGTAAGATATTTTATTTTTTAAAAAGAAGGGGAAAGTAAGTTTTTTTATTTTTGATGAAAAAATAGATGGTTGAGATTGATTCATTAAATCTATGACAAATCTTTTATATAATAAAAGAATTACATCATTTCGGAGTTTTCCATCAAATTGAATCATATGAATTTAAAAATTAGACCAATTAGAACGCTTGATTTTGCCACGTAGGCAAAATCGTGTGATCTGATTGGTCAATAAAAAGTCAAAATTAAATCGATTTGGTCAAAATTAAAAATTTGTGTGGAGAAATATGACGAGAAAAAAAACACATAAAAATATATGTGTCAAATTTGTGAAGAAAAAAACTTTAAAAAAGTGAAGGTAATTAATAAAAATTTAGTGATTTTTAATTTTAAATAAATTATATGGAGTTAAGTGTAAATTTATAAATTTACATGTTTTATTATAACTTTAAAAAATAAACAAATAACCCCTTAAGCTTTATACCCGTAGACTTTATATTTTAAAATATTACAAACGTAAACAATTTTTTACTTCCAAACAAAGATTTAACAGTATCTAATCACATCCCAAATGTACCCGAAGACTTTTTGATGGATTTTTCATTGTCGGTCTGAAATTATGTTGTACAACCAAATAGAAAAACACAAAAATTAGTAATTATCCTCAAGCTCATATAATATATATAAGATATGAATCTATTATCTTCATATGATTTCGATAATACTCTATAACATAACTTATAAAACAAAATAAAAATAAAAATCATACATGTATTTTAAAAAACATAATGTCTAAACCCCGTGCGTGCACGGGCATTAAAACTAGTATATATATATATACTAGTTGGATACCCGCGCATAGCGGCGGCGATAAAAATTGCTAATCCAACTCGCTCCGCAATTCCCTACCCGCTTAGAGAATTCGTTTGTTTGGGTTTTCGTACCTCATATTAACATCATTCTCGCTTATATAAAGACGCACACACTTTCTTACCCATCAAACATTGTCTCCAAAAGTATATATCTTTGACGAATCAAGTTTGTATTCAAATTAAAGTTAAAGTTGTTAGAAAATTCAAAATAAACCTACTAAAAATGTGAAAAGCTAAAAATTTATAAAAATATATCAAAATGGATGTTGAATTAAAGATCACGAAATTTTAAAAAATATGGTGAAATTAAATCATAAAAAAAATAAATAGATAAAAAGATATGTCAAATTGAAAATAAAAATGATTTTTTAATTAAGAAGTGACACATGTCACTCTATGATGTGATTTTCTAAAATAAGATGAATGGTCAAGATTGCACCTCCTTATCTTAATTTTTGATGGGACCCACATTATAAATGCTTTATATAATAGTATATATATATAGGGAAGGGATTAAGTGAGAAGAAAAAATATAATGAGAAGAATAAGAAGGATTTCTAGCCACACATTTTAAATAGGATGGAGAATTTTAAAGGGAGATGCATGCATTTTTATAGGTGCATCTGAAATGTGTGGTTGTGATTTTTTCTTATCATTCTTATTATAAGTTTTCTTCTCATTTGATCCTTACTCTATATATATATATATATATATATATATATATAAAAGAAAAAACACAATTAGTTTAATTGACACATATCATATTATTCAAATTATTTTCTATATATGAACATATATTTATCTAAATTTAAAGAAAACTTTATCAATAATAGGAATAATTACCGTCATCTTCAACCATGTCAAGAAAAGGTTGCAGCTTTAAGGCTTCCTAATACTACAGCATGCCATAAACTGTTAAGAAAATAAAGATATATAAAGTACTTTTTAAATGTGAAATTCAAAAGAACTAATTATGGCTTGTTGAAGTGGACTTTTGACCAATACCTTATGAAAAGGAACAACAGCACCAGCGTTTAGAGTTTTTATCACAGATAATCGCAAAGGAAGGCTTCAATATCTGCATTCATCTAAAAAAGAAGTAGCATCATTTGTCTGAATGAGTAATCATGTCATTTGTATGCTATAAGATTTTAGAGGATTTCATACCCCTGCTTTCGGCTTTTGCAATAGAACATCTGTTTCTTAAAAACCGGCAGACTCTTAAAAATCGGCATACTCCGAAAACACTGGAAAAGGTTTCCTTAAGAAAAAAGGTAAGTGTCGACAATCTTAAATAGATAGTTACAAATAAATTTCAAGTTGATACAATAAGAAATACTTTAATTCCAAGAGGGATTGTGACACCTCTTACAATATCCACTTCGGCGCCATCCGGTTAACGGGCTCGCTCACCAGACCAAAGGAAATGAGCCGGCACCACTCAGCGACATCTCATAAAACGACACAGAAAAGCCTTACTTGAACGTAGGATTACCACGTACTAAATACCCACCCGTAAGAACACTTGAAAAGGCACTTTCCTTTTTAATTATTAGGTGAACACTTAGATGCAAAAGATTTTCTGCAAAAACGAAATTAACAAAACTTCCACCCAAACCCTAATTTCAAAATAAAAAAATTGAAAAGAAATACCTTAAAAGCCTTAGCTGCAAACATCATCAGCAAGGCAACCTGCAAAAGAAACAACAAAACTTTCAAATTAACAAAACCCTCAAATTATACTATCTTATTATTATGATAAAACCCTAACTTGGAAAAAAAAGAAAACAAAGAGCTCAAATAAGCTATAAATTAATTAACTAAAACTAAACTATAATAAAGAATAAAAAGTAAAACAAAGGGTTATTATACAAAGAAGTTACTATACTTTCTCAAAAAGTTCGCCTAAGTTACTAAACTTTCATTTTATTCACTTAGGTTACTAAACTTATGAAACATGACATTTGGGGTTACTCAACTTTGCAAAAATATACGTAAACATCATTGAACTTGTAAAAACATGACATTTATGTTACTTAACTTACCTAAAAATATACGTCTAGGTTGCTTGGATTAACATTGAAATTATGGGGGTGAATGTTTATCAAAATTTCAGTAACCTAAGTGAACAAAATGAAAGTTGAGTAACTTAGGAGAACTTTTTGGGAAAGTATAGTAACTTCTTTGTCTATTAACCCAAAAAAAACTACTTATGAACCTTACCAAATTAGATGACCAATGAAGATGTAGAAGAAGCTAAGGTGACAAAGGATGGACTAGCACGAGCAACATACCCAAAACACATTGTTAGTTAGCCTTGTGACCAGACCACCAAAGCACTACACGTGTTGGGTCCAATGCCACATCATCTAAGCCGTATTTATGAAGATAATCTAGACCACATGAACACTTTTGTACTGCGTCCGCAAGACAAAAATAGTGAAATGGTCCTTGTGAAGAATGAAACATGATCTTTTGAAAAATAATTCCTAAATAGCCTAAATCAAACCAAATCAAAAGAAACAAGGAAACAAAAAAAAAACATACATCTACTTCAAAATCAAGAACAACAAATGAATATCGGTCGGTGGCGACGGCATTTCCGGCGGTCGGCTGGACCGAATTGAGTGTAACTTGTTGACAAGAGATGTTAATAGCAATGGGGTTTAAGACGGATTCTTTTGAGGAGTGTTTAATGAGAAATCATTCATGATGGCATATTGTTTTTTCAATGGGTTTTAGTTATGTATCTTGTTTGATGTGTATTGGTGGTGGTGAAGTAAGTAAAGAAGTTTTAAAGAAACAGTGGAAGGAGAAGAGAGAAAATGTTAAATGGTGTGGAACAAAGGACACAGTTATTTTGTGAATTTTTGGTAGGGGTGTGCATCGGGACCAAAACGACACGTCCCGACCCGAGCCCGAATCATACCGAAAACCGACATCGTGGGAAATACATCAATTCGATCCCGACCCGATTTAATCGCGAGTCCCGAACCGAACCGAGTTAGGCCCGAGTAATCCCGGTTTGTGTGGTTTTCTTTGTGCGATCCCGACTCATCCCGAGTCCCGAACCGAACCGAGTCCCGACATCGTGGAAAACCCATCCCGAGTCCGACACCGAGTTTTAAGGATCGGCCCTAACAAAAACCCCCCTAACCCCCAACCCCCCCTTCTTTGTGTCTCGTGTCGGTGTCGGTTTCGGTCGGTTTTGTGTAGGTTTTTTTGTTTGGGGGGTTTGGGGGGGGGGGGACGGTCGGTTTGCTCACCCAATATTATATTTGTGAACAAAATCAAGTAAATAGGAATGGTTTTATAAAGACGACGATACTTTCATGTGCATGTCACACGAAGGGTTTTAATGATCACTTTCAACGTTGTTAGTACAAAATTCGTGTTGGGTTTGATAGAGTGTCTCAAGTCTCTTGTCGGGTCGGGCCTTCAAGTGACTTGGATGCTGGATCTTGTACTAGAGCAAGAGAAGTGATGATTTTCTGCACAATTAAAGGTAAACCGTTAGCCTTACCGTGGGGACGGACCCCACGATTAGACTCCGGCGTGAGAGTAAGTATTCATATTGTCAGAGTATGTGTCAGATAGAATAAGAATAATTGTGTACCTTTTGGGATGTATTGTGACCCCTATTTATAGGTGTCTAGTACTAGGGTTTCCTAGTATTTCGGTTACTTTAGTAGTGGCCGGAGTGGTCACCCTTTTTGGGTTCGGGGGGCCCAATTAGGGTCCGCTGCAATGTGTGAACGATCGCAGCTTTTCTGCGGACGGATCGTCTTATAGGTGGATCTGCGGACGGATCGTCTTATAAGTGGATCCGCGGACGGATCGTCTACAAGTGGATCCGCGGACGGATCGCTAGGTTCGGGGCCGAAGCCCACGCGAGATTGGGCTTTACCATGGCCTGTTATTGATAAGTTTAGCCAAAAAGCCCAAGTGATAATGTGGCACAAGCCCAGAGGCTTGGTATACCCATTATACGTTATCAAACGTCTTTTTGGTGAAGGAACTGTGAGTGTTAAGAGTTTTCGTAGTTGAGGGCTGTTTTCGTTGGAAATAACAGTCAAAAGACTATAAAGTGGTAGCTAGGTACCCTCGCTTTTTATGAAGAGTGGAAATAAGTCAGCCTAGTTTGAGTAGCTTGAGTTTGTTTCAAGCTTTTTGCTTTGAGCTACGGCTCGCTTATGCTTAGTTCGAGCTCGTCTTGTGAGATATTTTATACGTTTTGGCTGATTTTGTTGTATGACAGTTTTGAACGAAATAAAGCTCAAGTCAAACGCGATTTCTTAAGTACCTTATGCTCAAGCTCGTTTATTTGATTTTAAGTGTGTTTTTTGCTTTGACGTTGTTTGTTTATTTCGTTTATTTTATATGTATACGAAGCATCTCTTTTACATATATGAATGCATAATTTTTTTTTATGGTTGTTAGGCTCGTTTATTAAATGAGTCAATACAAAGATCGAGCGAGCTCGTTTCATCTTGAACAGCTAGTCTTGTTTCCGTATCTACTCATACTCAGAATAACCCGACCTTACATTTAATTCATGTTTCTTTTAGAAATTTTTGACATTTTATAAAGGTTTATATCACGCTGAAAGTAGATTAATGATATTAGAAGGTTTATAAACTACCAATGTGACATTTTATGAACTTGTTTAAATAATCATATCATACTCGATGGTTTAGCTGCAACAATAACAAAGCCAAAATTCTTTACATTTCAATTTGCCAAAATTTGATCATGCAATTTGAATTGGTCACAATTTCACAATCATGAGATGTACATGATTAAGATTGTGAGAAAAGTTCAAACATAGATAACAAATTTTCTTATGGTTATTAGGCTCATTTAAACTCGCGAGTTTAATCGAACTTTGGGTATGAAGATCGAGCTCGAGTTTGTTTATCAAATGAGCCAAAACAAACCTCGAGCCAGAGTTTGTTTATTTGTCGACTCATTTAAAACTTTTACCGAGTTGATATCCAACAGTCTGTTTCCTTTCTATCTTTACTTCCGAGTACATAGTTTTCTCCTTTTCTGAAGACATAAAAAGGCATTTTACTTACAAATGATTTTCCTCATATTTTACGAAAACAATATTTCGCATATCTTTTTATAGTAGATTCGACAATTATTATTGCCAAACAAGCTTAAAAAACATAGACAACCAACACAATTAAACCCAAAACCTCTCGAATTTATTCTTTTGGTAAATTCTAATTATGCATAATGAATTGGTCCCAAATTCATAGAACAAGAACTTAACATGATTCATGATTGTACAACACTTTCAAACCATCAAGTTTTTTATTTACCCCAACTACCAATTCAAAACCATATTCATGTAAAAGAAGTGGTTGAAGTTGATTTATTGACCCTAATAACTTTTTTTTTTCTTTTTTCATAGAAACAAGCGTGATTGCTCGCGCGATGCTGCGGAGCGTTAATTTTTTTTGTGCTGGTTTATTTTTCGGTCTCATGTTTTATACTTTGTTTTTTTTCTTATATGGGCTTATTTGTTGGGCCTTATGTTTAAAGGGTTTTTTTTTTTGCTATTTGGGTTATTTTTTTTATGAGATTTGGGTAAATATGTGTTAAGCATGATTGCTCGCGCGTTGATGCGGGGCGTTAATTGATGTGAGGCGTTAATTTTTTTTTAATTTATTTATTTTGTGCGGGTTTATTTTTCCGGTCTCATGTTGAATAGTTTTTTTTATACGGGCTTATGTGTTAGCGTCATGTCGTCAGGGTTATTTTTGGTCTGAAATAAAATCAGTACTTTTGTATTTTTTTTTCCTATTTTGTGCCGAGCAATTTTTTTTTTATTATTTTGTGCGTAATTATTTTTTCGGTCTCCATGTTTAATAGTTTGTTTTTTATATGGCTTATGTGTTAGGTTTAATGTCGCGGATATTTTTTTATTCTGGAGTATAATAAGTACTTTTGTAAATTTTGTTTCCTATTTGTGCCGAGGCATTTTGTTATTATTATTTTGTGAGGGGTTTTATTTTTTCGGTCTCATGTTTAATCGTTTTTTTTATGGGCTTTATGTGTTTGGGTCTCCATGTCGCGGATATTTTTTGTTCTGAGTAAATAAGTAGTTTGTAATTTTTGTTTCTTATTTTGTGCCGAACAATTTTTTTTAAAGTTGTCTAACTAAAGAAAAAGAAAAAAAAAAGTGTCAAATGGGCCGGCCTAAAGTGGGAGCTCATTGGGGCCGAGCACTGTAGCACGCATGCCAAAACGGCAGCGTTTCTTTCCGATGATAGTATATGTATATAACACAAGGCAAAAGAACCCGCCGTTGCGGCGGGGCTAATTTTTTCCCGAATATTTTTTTTTTACGTTTCGGGGGTTTTTTTTTGGCGATGCGTTATGGCGGGGCTAATTTTTAATATTTTCTTTTTTTGTATGATTCGGGGAAAAAAATTTGCGTTGGGACGGGCTAATTTTTTCCCGAATATTTTCTTTTTTTGGGACGGTTTTGTAAATTTTTTTACGGGAATTTTTGTGTAAGAAAATCGTAAATAGTTAAAAGGTGAGGGTCCGTTTTCTATTTATTTATTTTTTTACTTTGGGCCAGATTTTAGGCTATTTTTGGGTTTTTTTTGGCTAATTTTTTCCCGGATATTTCCTTTTTTTGTACGATTCGGGGAAAATTTTTTTGCGTTGGGACGGGTTAATTTTTTCCCGAATATTTTCTTTTTTTGGGACGGTTCGATATCTTTTTTTTTTGCCGATGAATGTAAAAAAGTTGTGAACAATAAAAACTTGACGTGTTTTTTTTGTTAATTTTTTTACGGGATTTTTTGTGTAAGAAAATCGTAAATAGTTAAAAGTTGAGGGACCGTTTTGTATTTTTTTTTTACTTTGGGCCACATTTTATGCGAATTTTAGGCTAGTTTGTCGACAAATGTGTATATTAGTAATAATTTTTTTATATGGCTTATGTGTTGGGCCTCATGTTTAAAGTGTTGTTTTTTTTTTTTGCTATATGGGTTTTTTTTAATATAATGGGTTGTACGTTTGTGACCATATCGATTATTTTAAAGGTTCATTGTGTAGCGAAGATGTTTCCGAGGGTTATTTTTTTCTATCTGAATTAATCGGAAACTTTGTAATATTTTTTTTAATCTCCTACTTTGTGCCCAATTTTTTTGTTTTAAACCCCAAAATAATAATTGTTTTCTTTTTAAATTAATAAAAAAATAACACAAATTTCGGGACGCCCAAAATGGGGGAGCCCGTTACTGTAGCAGGTGACCCACTGTCAAAACGACAGTGGATTAGTCACCGTACGATTCGGGGAAATTTTTTTTGCGTTGGGACGGGTTAATTTTTTCCCGAATATTTTCTTTTTTTGGGACGGTTCGATATCTTTTTTTTGGGCCGATGAATGTAAAAAAGTTGTGAACAATAAAAACTTGACGTGTTTTTTTTGTTAATTTTTTACGGGATTTTTTGTGTAAGAAAATCGTAAATAGTTAAAAGTTGATTTTTTTTTTACTTTGGGCCAGATTTTGGGCCACATTTTATGCGAATTTTAGGCTAGTTTGTCGACAAATGTGTATATTAGTAATAATTTTTTTTATATGGCTTATGTGTTGGGCCTCATGTTTAAAGTGTTGTTTTTTTTTGCTATATGGGTTTTTTTTAATATAATGGGTTGTACGTTTGTGACCATATCGATTATTTTAAAGTTATTAGGTATCGAAGATGTTTCCGCGGGTATTTTTTTATCTGAATAAATCGGAACTTTTGTAATATTTTTTTTCCTCTTACTTTGTGCATACAAATTTAAAAAAAAAACAAAATAATTAAAAAAAAAACCAAAATCGGGCTGACCAAAAAATGGGAGCCCATTACTGTAGCAATGTGACCCACTGTCAAAACGACAGTGGATTTGTTCACAAATGTGTAATACAGGGAAAAGAACCCGCGTGTTGCGGCGGGGCTAATTTTTTCCCGAATAATTTTTTTTTATGTTTCGGGGGTTTTTTTTTGGCGATGCGTTATGGCGGGGCTAATTTTTAATATTTTCTTTTGTATGATTCGGGGAAAAAAATTTGCGTTGGGACGGGCTAATTTTTTCCAGAATATTTTCTTTTTTTGTTTGTAAATTTTTTACGGGAATTTTTGTGTAAGAAAATCGTAAATAGTTAAAAGGTGAGGGTCCGTTTTGTATTTTTTTTTACTTTGGGCCAGATTTTAGGCTATTTTTTGGGTTTTTTTTGGCTAATTTTTTCCCGGATATTTCCTTCTTTTGTACGATTCGGGAATTTTTTTTTTGCGTTGGGACGGGTTAATTTTTTCCCGAATATTTTCTTTTTTTGGGACGGTTCGATATTTTTTTTTTTTGGGCCGATGAATGTAAAAAAGTTGTGAACAATAAAAACTTGACGTGTTTTTTTTGTTAATTTTTTTACGGGATTTTTTGTGTAAGAAAATCGTAAATAGTTAAAAGTTGAGGGACCGTTTTGTATTTTTTTTTTTACTTTGGGCCACATTTTATGCGAATTTTAGGCTAGTTTGTCGACAAATGTGTATATTTTTAGTAATAATTTTTTTATATGGCTTATGTGTTGGGCCTCATGTTTAAAGTGTTTTTTTTTTGCTATATGGGGTTTTTTTTAATATAATGGGTTGTACGTTTGTGACCATATCGATTATTTTAAAGTTATTAGGTATCGAAGATGTTTCCGCGGGTATTTTTTTTATCTGAATAAATCGGAACTTTTGTAATATTTTTTTCCCTCCTACTTTGTGCATACAAATTTTTAAAAAAAAATAATAATAATTTAAAAAAAAAAACTAAAATCGGGCTGGCCCAAAATGGGAGCCCGTTACTGTAGCAGTTGGCCCGAAGTCAAAACGACTTCGTTTTTTACCGTGAATGTGTATATTTGTAATTATTTATATGAAATTTGTATCCACCTTCAAAAATAAAATGTAAACCAGTAGGTTTTATATATAAGGATTTTAATGAAATCTATCACAAATATTTTAATGAAATATTATAATCAGACCACCCGTGTCACTAAATGGTAATGAAGACCGTTTATAAATCTTGGGGGTTGCTACCCTTATAGATTCTGATCTTTAGTTTCACAATTTAGTCACAATTTTTTTTAAAGCTCCTTTTTTGGTTTTATTTTCGAATGAGCATTTGCGCATCCTTTTGTATTTTGCCGATGACTGTGACAACATGATAAATACCGAAGTCGTACTCTTCGAGAAACAACCTCATTCTTTATGTTTTTTTATGGAATATGAAAGTTGTTATGCATCAATATTTGACTATTTGTTTGTTATGGAATATAATCTATCTACGCACATTGACGTTTGATTTGTCGTAGGTTTATGTTTGTTGATAGTGGGGTCAAAAATAATCTAATCAACTTTAAATAGCTTTTTAATACATTAAACTAATAATAATTACGTTATCAATTTCTTGATTACTCAAACTTCAATAATTTGTATTATAAAAAGACCAATAAAACCTAAAAAAATGCCCGCTTCATGACATGAAATGGCCGTTTGTTTTGGTGGATTCAAATAAGATTTGGACTTGGTATTGTACAACTAGGGGTGGCAATTTCTGACCCGACCTGAAACCGATACGAAAATTAACAGGTTCGAGTTGAGTCTAATAGATTTCAGGTCGGGTTTGGGTCGATCAATCTGACCCGTTTATTAAACAGGTTAGGCTCGGGTTGGGAATAAATTAAGCGGGTCGACCCGCCAACCCGTTTAAATTTTTTTTCATAATTAAAAACTATTTATATATTATTATATGTGTTAAATGGGTTAAAGGGTCGACCCACAAACCCATTTAACGTGTTTAACTCGTGTAATGTGTCAATTTTTGTATATAAAACGGGTTAAACGGGTCAATCTGAAACCCGTTTAACCTATTCAACCCGTGTAACCTATTTAACCCGTCAACCCAAGTATATATACGGGTTAAATGGGTCAGGTTCGGGTTATGTGTAAACAGGTTATGGTTAACATAGTTGACCCGATTATTTAAACGGGACAGGTTCGGGTTGAGGTTTTCTGACCCGCCAACCTGTCAACCCGAACCCGTTAACCCGAACTCGACTTGAATTGCCACCCCTAGTACCTAGTCATTTAATTTTAAGGTGATGTTTGGTTTGTAGATTTAGAAATTTAAAATTTAAAATTTAAAATATTAAGAATTTGCATATATTAAAAAAATTTAGATCTGTTATTTAGAATAATTTTATGTGTTTGATTGACAACAATTTAAAATTTAAATTTAGTTTTAATTCTTTAACGATATGAAACTACATTTTAACTCGTGTGGAGAATTGAAGGTGGGGAATAAAGATGATAAAGTGCTTGCATTTTTATCTCATTGTAACAAATGAAGTAGTGAGTCATGTATGATTGTAAAAATTAGTAACTCAGATAAAAAAATCTATACCCTCTCATTCATATATTTTAATTTCTTGTCTCCACATCTTATATTGAACCAATCATGAAAATTCTAGCTCTTTTAACTTCAAATCCGTTACATGCGCAATGCAAGAAAGCAAAAACCCAAACCCTTTGGTTCTTTTAGTTCGACTGGCCACCAATGAGAAAAGAGGGAAAGAAAAGTTTACTGTGATTAAGCTATCAAAGTTTTATCTCGTCCCTTTGTGTTTACACTAATTAAAAATGATTTCAGATTCTTACAAACTTAATCTTTAAGTAAACAAAACTTTTTATTCTTTTGTTTCTTTTCCTCTTTGGCCGATTTCCCTTAAGGGATAACTAAGGGATCATTAACTTTGATTTAGTTAATTATTTACTTCATGCAATATGACTAAATAATTAATAAGTCATTTACATTATTATTTATTGATACATTACTAATAAACATAAGTAAAATGACTTAGAAATCATTTGATATATATGTTTGACTCCTTATAGACTCACATAAACTTAGCCGCATAAATATTAAATGTGCCTTGAACATGTTATGTCACGATGCACATTATCCTTATATTATATGTGTTGTCTTAATATCTATGATGCTTTAGAGTTGGATTAATAATGTAACTAATCTAATAATGAGCGATGTACGTTTCTTGAGACACTTTATGGGTAAATTTGTTATATTTTCGACGAGTTAGTGTATTTTTGAACACATTACACATGCAATATTTTATAGACAAAGTCTACTCTAAATTATGTATAATTAACTTGAAATGAAAGTTTAAACACGCAAGGCGTTTAACTAATACTGTAGTAGACATTTGCACTAGCAAATAATTATTATGATTCTTTATATTTTATGGCTTATTAAAACTATATAACAATTACCGTGTTGTCTCCTCTCTCACAGTTCATTTTTTAATATTAATTTTATCATTAAAATATTATTATAAGACTATATAACAATTACCGTGTTGTCTCCTCTCTCACAGTTCATTTTTTAATATTAATTTTAATATTAAAATATGGGAAAATCACAAAAATACCTAATTTTACAACCTCACTTCACAAAATACCTAACTTTTTAGCCAAAATGCCAAAATACCCATAAAAATCGCAAAATTCGTCACTTTTGCGAAATTGAGAAAAATATCGAAAAATTTGCGATAATTTTAGAAAATATCGCAAAAATTTGCGATATTTTATAAAAAAATCGCAAAATTTAAAATAAATCGCAAATTTTATTAAAAATCGCAAATTTTATATTTTTTTATCTTTAATTTGCGATTTTTTTAAGTCAAAAAGTAGAGAGAGGGGCGCACCTTCAGCGTATGTGAATGTCAGGGATATAAGAGACAAGGGGCCAATAGGAGCCTCTTCTACTTATCTTTTCTTTCAGATTATCTGGGCATTCGAATATTCTCAAAGTCAAAAGTGAAGGCAACAACTTTTCTGGCACATCTTCAATCTTTGGGCAATAATGAATTTGGAGATGTTGGAGTCCCATTGAAATGGATGCCCTATTTCCCAAAATACCATTTAGGAAAGTTCAGTAAAGATGGAAGGATGCATATGCGAAAAGTTTCTAACAGATTATCAAAATGGAAAATTAAGACTCTTTCCGTTGGTGGACGTCTTACGTTAATCAAGTCTGTCCTTACGTCCTTGCCTCTTTATCATATGTCGCTTTATAAAGCTCCTTTGGGTGTTCTTCGTGACTTGGAATCCCTTCGCAGAAAATTTTTTAATGGTGCCGATATAAATGAAAAGAGATTCTCTATGATTAGTTGGAACAAAATTTTGGCTTCTAAACAAAAAGGAGGGCTAGGTGTGTCCAGCTTCTTTGCGCTTAATAGATCCTTATTATTTAAGTGGGTTTGGAGATTTCTTTCGCAGGATGCATCCCTTTGGCATCGTCTTATTGCTGTTTTATATGGCAATCGTTCTCCTTTTGTTCACACAGGTTCGGTTTCCAGTTTATCCCCTTGGAATTGTATCTTGAAAGAGCTCAATTCTTTGTCCGCAAAAGGTATTAACCTTCTTGCGCTTTTGAAAAAGAAAGTGGGAAACGGTGCGAACACTCTCTTTTGGGAAGATTGTTGGATTAATGATGTCCCCCTTAGCAGATCTTTTCCTCGTTTATATGCGTTGGAGCTCAAAAAAGGTATTACGGTTGCAGATAAACTCATTGATGCTTCGTTTGTTGCTTCTTTTCGTAGAAACCCCCGTGGAGGGGTGGAAGAAGAGCAGCTTCACCATCTAGTTGAACTTGTTGGGTCTATATCTTTATCTCCTTCCAATGATCGATGGGCATGGCTTCTTGGATCTTCTGGTGAGTTTTCTGTTCACTCGGCTAGAACATTTATTGATGATATTCTTTTACCTTTTGTTGGTGACGTTACTAGATGGGTGAAAGTGGTTCCAATAAAGGTAAATATTTTAGCGTGGAAAGTTTGTTTGGATAAGCTCCCCACGAGACTTAACCTTTCACTTCGTGGGATTGATATTCCTTCTATTATATGCCCAAATTGTGGTTTAGCTGGAGAATCATGCTCGCATCTTTTCTACTCTTGTAATTTAGCTCGGACTTTATGGCGTAAAATTGCTCGATGGTGGGAAATTGATATTCCAGATTTTTCTTGTTACGAAGAATGGATTGCTTGGTTCAAAACTACTCGGTTTTCTAAAGCTCAAAAGGAAATGCTAGAAGGGGTCTTTTATGTTATGTGGTGGATGATTTGGAAATTCCGCAACCAAGTGCTTTTTGGATCTTCTCATCCGCGTATGGAGCTTCTTTTTGATGATATTGTTTCGTACTCTTTTACTTGGTGTTCCAATAGATGTAAAAACAATATTGATTGGATTTCCTGGATGAAATGTCCTAAATCCATATCCTTGTAATTTTCTAGCTTCTTGCTAGTTTTTTTAATAATTTCAATTTGCCGTTCAAAAAAAAAAAAAAACTGAATCCGACCCGAAACCGAATAAGGGAAATTTGCCAACCGAGAATCAAACCGCGTATACACTATATAAACCGAAACTGAACCGAATAAGATCGGTTCGGTTCGGTTCGGTTTAGGTAGTTCGAACCGATTAAGTGTCGATTAAATGTCACATTAAGTTTTTTTAACTTTGACTTTAAATATTATTTTTTTGTGTTACATGATGATACTTGATGCATAATATATAAATAAATTAAATTTTAAATGTATTTTCATTGTTTTAATTTAATTTTATTATATAATAAAAAAACAATTAAGGTTAAAATTAAAGAAGAAAAAAAATTAAAGTTAAAAGTTAAAACTTAACATATAATATGGGACGGAGGGAGTAATAAAGATAGAAAAGAACTTACTCATGTTGGATTGTTTGTTTCGGGTTTTGTCTTTTTTGAGTAAAGGGTTTATACCTGGTGAAAATTTTCGGTTTTTGTGTTTGAATTTTGTAATTTGATCTCAAGTAGAGGTGTTCAAAATTCAGGTAATACTCACAAGAATCGAAAATCGAAACTTAAACCGAACCGGATTTGTCAAAACTGAAAAGAATCGAATTAAATATTCGGTTTGGATATAGTTTTGGCATTCTAAACCGAAAACCAAACCAAAAACGAATTTATATAATATTTTTATATACATAAAAATACCATTAAAATTTTATCCTAATATAAAAAAACACTTTTTAAGTTTAAATATTTTTTCAGTCTGAACTGGGTTTTATCAGTCCGATTTGACTTTTGAACCGTGCTCGGCCCTAGTTATCAATGCAAAGTCTTGTAACGCTTCTATAGTAAAATAACCTTGAAGTGGTTGATATTCTAGTTTGACAAAAGTAATAGTTAATGTGTAACAAGATCACAAACACGATTATATATAGTGACTTAGTAATATTTTTCATAAAGAATAATTTTACGAACGAATTGTGGTTGAAACTTAAAGAAAAGATGCCCCCTCTTATCTTTGACATACCTAAATGAAATGGACAAATTAATGGCTTCAGATTATTCCATTATTAAAATAACAATGATTAAAACATGGATGTTCACTTGATAAATAATTATCCAACAAACCAATATCTTTAGTTTAATTTAATTAACTCATATATTAACAGATTTTATTCTATTGGACATTTGGACCGACCTTTTTGGATCGCTTTCAGGTTGGTCATGACCTGTTTCGAACGTCAATTAGCTCATGCATACAAATTTTTTCTTAGGTAATCACGTTTTTTCTTTTTTTAGCCGTCTAATCCATAAAGTTTGTGTCCGACAGGCCACAACAACACCTCACCCAGACACCCACTCTCTATTATTGTCAAAAAAGCTTTAAAAGCATTCAATATTGTTCACAATGTTAAGTGTATTAACTCACATCATCTTCTATAAAAACACCCTAAAATAGTCACAATTGTTTTACCACTATGCTGTCACTTAGTGGTTACAATACTCGATTTTATAAGCGATAATTTGTTTAAGAGCCGAT
>BQNB010050366.1:0-24128 GCA_026074375.1 Tanacetum coccineum | reverse complement strand
GTATGTAGGTCAGGAGCAAAAGATGATCAAGAAAGTCAAATCAAGATGATTCATGTCAAGAAGATGATGCAAGATAAAGATCTCAAGCAATCAAAGTCAAAAGATGAAGGCTCAAGATCAAGTCACTAAGCATGAAGGAACAAAGCCATTACATGTAGGAAAAGAAAAAGACAAGACCAAAGAAGAAAAAGCTCAAACGTCATATCTTTAACATTGGGGCAAATAAAGTCAAATCAAGATAACCTCCATCATGAACGTCAATGTTAGGGAGATCAAAGAAGACCTCAATATTAGGGGGAGATTGTTACCCTTAATTATATTAAGTCAAACAAGAATGTTATCGGTCTTATAAAGTCAAACTAGGTCTTGTATGGTAATAGGCTAGTCGGGTTCAACGGGCTTTGATTGTAATCTAATATTGTCCGTGTTTCGGGCTCAAAGCCCAAGTTTAGCCAAGCCCGGCCCAAGTAGAAAAGCCTACACGCCAACTAGATGGCTAGGGGTATAAAAGAAACCCTCTCCACACATGGAGAGGGTGTTGGTTACATTTGTTCACTTGTAATCCACCAATTCTCTCTCTTAATCTAACTTTCTAAGTTCTTTTCTTCTCTCTCTTTTTTTTCTTATATCCGGCTTATATAGGGCTTATTTAGGTTTGCTTATTGTTATGAAAGGATTATATTAAGGGATAACACTTTTTCTTTTTCAGAATCCATGGGTATAAAGGATTGAATTTGATCTCATACTCTTTCAAATATAGGTCTTATTTCTTTATAACTCATTCCCTTGAAATGACTCAGCTTGTATCTACCTTGATTCTTCAGATACATGCACATGTTCTTCCTGAATTCAGCTATAGAGAAAGGTCTATTATGAAGAGCATGGTATCTTAACATAGAAGGATCACTCCAATCAATATCATGAGCTTTTTTAGCTACAACTTCTTCTCTTTCATCCAACTGCCTTTGTAATTCTAAAGTTGTTTCAAAATCAAATTTCTCTTGTTCTTGTTCTGCCTTGAACTTAGCTTCCTGTTCAGCATTGAATCTAGCTTGTTCCTCCTTAAATACCTTCTTAGCTAATTCTTCATCAATGCTCATTTGAACTTGAACCCTTTTCTTGATTTTCTTTGGTGGCTTAAATTCTTTCATAATGGCCTTTCCTTTATCCTTTTCTTTTGATGCACTTCTTCTAATATAGACTAGTGTTTCAGCACCACTAATGTCTTCAGCAGTAGAAACTCTTGGAGGGCTAACAGTACTAATGGAAGCACTAGCAGTGGTAACTGATGCATCAGCATTACTAACTGATATATTGGCAGTACTAATCTCCAGCTCAGCAGTAGTAACAGGTATACTAGCAGTAGCATCAAAATCATATTCTATGTCTTGCTGAGGTTATACCAATGAGATTGTGGGATCTATATCAATATCAAAGATCTTCCTCCCTTGTTTGGAAGAATCCTCTGCAGCATCTTCATCATCTGAAATAACAATCCTAGCTCTTCTCTTAGCTTTGCCTGTCTTGACATTTTTCTCTAACTTTTTCACTCTTAAGATGAGTCTTGTAAGAGCAATACTATAAGTCTTCTTTGTCTGCTGCAAGTCCTTCTCCAAAACTCCAATTCTATTTGTCAACTTAGTAACCAAATCCATCAATTCATGTTGTTGCATACTGCCCTCATCACGTCCAAGCGAGTAAACACTATGAAGTGGTGATTCATAAGGCATTGGAGCAGCCTCTTCAGTAGGTGTGATGGGTGGTTGTGAGGTGGATGGGTTACTAATTGATGTGTGATAGGATGATAAGGATGGTGAAGATGTTATTTTGGAAGGGGATATCTCAGGAGTGGTTTGGATAGATGGTTCTGCACCCTGAGGCTGAACTAGCATTGTGTTAAACAATGGAGTAATCACCCCAGAATATCCCTTGGAGACTCTCTTCATGTTACTAAATAGTTTGTGTGTAAGGGAAGAAGTAGGATAGGTTCTTGTATGGGGGAAAAGAAGTCTTTGGTGTTTGTTCAAAAAGATTTATATGAATTGAGGATACATCAAAAACTTGTGTGTGTTATCCAAATTCTTTACCATGGCATCAAAGAATAATTTTGAAAAATTGAAAGTTCTGTTTGTTGCCAGGCATATGATAGCAGTAGCTATATTGCTACTAAACTACTCCCAAGCAGTCTTCTTAGGACTCAAGCAGTGGAGTATGGTATGAATGAAGAACTGCCACTGTGGGGAAAAGGTGTCCCTTTTTTGAAAAGTAAGACTATCAGAAGTAGTTACATACCCCATAAAAGACAATTGCTCAAAGATTTATGCAGTAGGGAGAGAGGGAATGCCTTCAGAATCTTCAAGCTTTAGATGCCTTCTAATGGAGCCCTCTGAAACTGTTATCTTGACCTTTCTATCAATGGTTGTTGTAATACCTAATACTCCATCATCAATTGTGCATAAAGCAACAGTTTACCAAAATTGTTCAATAAGAGAAGTATAAATGGTTGGACATGCAGTGGGGCATAGTAGATGTGACATGCAGAGAGAAAATCGTGGGAGAGAGTATAAGTGTTTTGTAGAGGGAATTGAGATATGAGAGAGTTTTTAAGGTTTTTAATTGGACCGACTGAAAAGATTTGTACTTATCTTGAAGAAATCTTATGTTTATATAGAAAGATCATTAATTCTCCAATTAGTCAAACCTATAGACGAAGTTGTTGGCGAAAATTTTACAACGGCTATAATTAGTGAAGGAAATTCGGTTATAGCTCAAACAGTACTAACAGTCACCTAGCAGTACTATTTAGCACTTAGCAGTACATAACTCTAAGCCAGTAGTACCAAAATATGACTATCAGTATTATGTAATATGCTTACAGTACTAAGTAAGTGACCAGCAGTTCTAAATTAAGATAACCAGTATTAACCTCAAATTTTTTGTCCAAAGAGAATTGTCCATCACCAAATATTGACTCTCAAATCTCTCTTTCTGTTTTTATGCTCCACACAATATCTCTCAATTCTTTTTGTATCACCAAATTCTCTCTTTATATTTTTATCACACAAACTCTCTTTCTGTTTTTAGCTCATTTGAATCTTTCTCTATTCTATCTTCTCCACCAATTCATACCAAATTTTTGTATAATTTCCATCAATTTCCAATAGTTTTAGACTGTCCTCCCTACTTCCAAGTGTGTATTGTAACTTTGGCTCTTATGACATCCTAGCAGTACTAACTTTGACTTAGCAGTATTAAGAGATATCTAACAGTATTAACTCTGTCTTCAATAATTATACAACAACATGCCTCTATTCATCACAAGCACACTAGAAAAGACTAGATAGACATGTGAGAATTCATGAGGATCCATATTTATGCATAACCCATGAATAAAAGTTAAAAACTGTGATCCAAGAACATTAACTTCCTCTCAAACAATACTTCAGAGGTGAAGCATTCAACATCAGGTATTCAATATGCTTAACCTGCAAGTGTTAGTCCATAGCCAAAAATACACAATCCAAAGTATTTTCTTCTTGACAGCATTAAGTATGACTAACAATTTTAACAAGCAGTTTTAAGTATAACTAGCAGTACTAATTGACAAGACTAACAGTACTAATCCTTTACAAAACTTTTACAAAGACATAAAGAGATGTAGACATTAAGGATTAAGCATTCCAATACTTGAGACCAAGTACTGAAACCTTCCAGCATCAAAACCTTTTGTAAGAAGATCTGCAACATTATGATCAGTATGAATTTTAACCATTTGAATTAACTTTTTAGCATTGCAATCTCTTATAAAATGATGTCTAATCTCTATATGTTTTGTTTTAGAATGTTGAACAGGATTTTCAATAATGCAAATAGTACTGTTATTGTCAATATTAATGACAGTATTCATGAAATTATACCCATAATCTAGTAATTGATTTTGAATCCAGAGTACTTGTCCACAGCAACTAGCAGCAGCCACATATTCAGCTTTAGTTATAAAGGTGGCAACCTCAGTTTGCTTCTTACACTGCCAAGATATCAACCTGTTTCCTAAAAACTAACAACCTCCAGTTGTTGACTTCCTATCTTGAGTGGCTCCAGCAAAGTCACTATCAGTATAAGCAACTAGTTCAAATGGAGAATCTCTAGAATACCAAAGGCTTAAAGTTGGTTTTCCTTTTAAATATCTAAAAATTCTCTTGACTGCTAAGAGATGTGATGTCTTTGGTGTAACTTGAAATCTGGCACATGGACATACTGCAAACATAATATCTGGCCTGGATGCTGTGAGATACATCAAAGACCCAATCATAGATCTATAGAGATGTACATCAACATCATCAGCATCTCCATCTTTGACTAAAGGCTTTTCCAAATCAATTAGAGTAGAAGCAGATGTGTAGTTGAATTTCTTCAAAATCTCAACTACATATTTATCCTAACTGATAAATATTCCATCTTCCTTCTATTATACTTGCAATCCTAGAAAGAAAGTAAGTTCTCCCATAGAACTCATCTGAAACTTATCCTTCATAAGCTTCTCAAATGCAGTACACAGTTCCTTGTTTGTAGAGCCAAAGATAATGTCATCAACATAAACCTGTACAAGCAAAATATCTCCTTTTTGCTTCTTGATAAACAATGTCTGATCTATTTTCCCTCTTTTAAACCCATTGCCTAACAAATAGTTAGCCAAGGTTTCATACCATGCTCTTGGTGCTTGATGCAATCCATAAAGTGCCTTGACCACCTTGTAAACTTTGTCTGGATGGTCAGGATCTTTAAATCCTGGTGGTTGAGTAACATAAACCTCTTCCTCAATAGTTCCATATAAGAATGCACTCTTCACATCCATTTGATATACCAGAAAACCCATAAAAGAAGCATAGGCCAAAAACAATCTTATTGCCTCAATTCTTGCCACAGGAGCAAAAACTTCTTCATAGTCTATACCTTATTCTTGTTAATGACCCTGTACAACCAACCTTGCTTTATTCCTAATCACAATCCCTCTTTCATCTTTCTTGTTTCTGAAGACCCATTTTGTTCTAATGGCCCTCTTTCCAATAGGCAAATCCATAAGTATCCAAACCTGTTAGAGTTTGAATTGCAAAAGTTCTTCCTGCATTGCTTCCACCCAAGATGAATCAGATAGAGCTTTAGCAATGCTTGTGGGTTCAATCTGTGATAGGAAACAAGCATATAAATAAGTATTGAGAGTATCTTGTGTTTTCTGTTCATATACAGCACTGAAAAACCCTTGTTCAGAAGTAGATTTTGTCATTCTTCTTGTCTGAATAGTGGACTTCACATCTCCAATCACATTTTTAATTGGGTGATCTTTATGGATTCTTGTATTTGGAGTGAGTGGAACTGTATCACATTTTTAATTGGGTGATCTTTATCACATCTCCAATCAGATTTTGGTTCACCATTACCAACATCCTTGGAAGGTGAATCAAAGTATGAAGCATCTTTCCAAAGTGGCATCACAATGCAATCTTGACAGATTCCTTCTGATGTACCTGCATTAAGTTCTCCTTGTGTACCTGCAAATTCATTAATGATTGTACTTGCAGCAACTGGTACATAATTGATAGATTGGGTTAGAGAATCAATATTAAATAGCCACTTTGGACCATTCCCTTCTATCATAGGCTTATTTTCTAAAAACCTAATATGCAAGTTTTCTTCTACCCTCTTGGTTCTAGTGTTGTATACCCAAAAAGCTTTACTACTCAAAGAATATCCAACAAAGAAACTTTGATCACTTTTGCCATCAAACTTGCCTAAACAGTCTAAAGTATTAAGAATGGTAACATGACATCCAAATGGTCTCATAAAGCTTAGAGCTGGTTTAAAACCTCTAAAAAGTTCATAAGGTGTCTTGTTATGAGGCTTGACTACTAAGACTTTATTATGTACATAGCAAGCAGTACTAACTGCTTTAGCCCAAAATGTGGTAGGTAACTTAGAGTCAGCTAACATTGTTCTAGCAGCCTCAATTAGTGTCCTATTCCTCCTCTCAGCCACACCATTTTGCTGAGGAGTCCTGGCTACACTGTATTCCCTCTTAATACCTTTTTCTCTGCAAAAATCATCCATAACTTTATTCTTAAATTCTGTTCCATTATCACACCTGATTATTTTCACTTTCTTATCCACTAGGTTTTCTATTTCTTTGATAAAGTTCTGAAGAATCTCACTGGTTTCATCCTTAGTTATTCAAAAGAAAACCCATGTAAACCTGCTATAATCATCAGTGACTACTAAACAATACTTCTTATGCAATAAACTACTCACAAAGGTTAGACCAAAAAGATCCATATGAAGCATAAACAAAGGCTTAGTAATTGCATTCAGAACTTTGGACTTACAAGAAGCTCTGTATTGCTTTCCTTTAAGACAAGCAACACAGGTTTGGTCATTTTCAAAATGTTTTGTAGGCAATCCTCTTACAAGATTATCCTTAACAAGCTTGTTTATGTTCTTAAAATTAATGTGACCAAGTCTCCTATGCCAGAGCATTGATTCATCTGATGTAGCCTTTGCAACAAGACAAGTTAAACTCTCTTTAGGAACAATGTTCTTCATATCAAAACTGTACATTTGTCTTTTCTAGGAATTTTAAGAAGTATCTGAGTTTCATCAGGCAACTTAAAATTAGGAGATAAGACAAGACATTCGGACTCAGTAAAAAGGACATAGTTCTTTTTGTCACACATCTGTGAGACACTAAAAATATTGAATTTTAACTCATTGACAAAGTATACATCTTCAAAATTAAGAATATTAGTATTAAGTGTTCCTTTACCAGAAATTCTACCACCATGTGCTCCTCCCACAAATGTAACATAACCTCCATCAAATTCCTTGAAATCAGAGAGATAAGCTATGTTCACAGTCATGTGCCTTGAGCATCCACTGTCAACAAATCTTGTGTCATCCTGTTGTGGCTTGCTCTGCACATAAAAATAAAGAAATTAGATTCCTTTAGGGATCCAAGCCATCACTAAATTAGATATGCCTCGTGCATCAATGTAATTATGTTTCTTCAAGGTGATTGATGCACTATCAGGTTTGGTAGGTCTCCAAACCCAACATGCTGAGGCCTTTACAGCATTTGCTTGATTAACCCTAACAGCATTAACAACTTCAGAATTTGGCCTAGCAGTTTTAACTGCTTTCGGCCTAGCAGTATTAACTGCTTGTGCCTTGGCAGTATTTACTTTTTGGGTAAACCTTTTGTTGGTTAATACTGTTTTTGGTTAAAAGGGCCTTCTTACAATTGATTGTGCTATTTTTCAAAAACGTGGCATTGGTTTAGCACTAAAAATTGTAGATTTAGGATGAGCAGTATTAACTGTCCAGGCAGTATTAAATGGTTTTAGGCCAGTTTTCATTAAAACTGCTCTTGGAATTATGTTTCTTTTAGCATTAGGGTGAGTCCTTTTGGTAGTATAGTTGTAGTTCACCATGTTAAAAACTCCCACAAATAAAGAAAGCTTTGTTATACACACAAAATCACTTCCTAGTTGATTGGACTTCTGTCCATTCCAATTTCTTTGATTCCCCCTAGGAGCTTGTGATCTATACATCTTTGCATACCTAACTGACTTTTTAACTGGTTTTTTATGATTTTTAGGTTTGACAAACTCTACCTTTTTATTAATAAGAAAAACAGTTTCTTTATCAACATTAAGTGAAGACTCAACAAAGCTACTTGTGTCTTTTGATACTTGTTCTTTTACCAAAGGGTCATCAGATTATTCCTTAGAATCATCTGATTTTTTATCACAAACAACATTAGACTCTTGCTTACTAACTTCAGAACTATAAGCTTTGAATTCAGGCTCTTTGAATTCATCAAGACCAAAATAAGACAAATCAAGTTTTTTAGGTCAATTATAGATTAAAGGATCAGGTGGAGGGACTGTATTATACCCCAAACCCTTTTTACTTTTGTTAGTTATCTGACTCCCTAACAACTTGTCTAGGTCTTTTGAGGCTTTATTAAATTTCTCAATTTTAAATTCAATGCCCTCTTTTTCTTGCTTAACTTTTTCAAACTCACTTTTAAGTACATTTATTTCATAATCTTTGCAAGCTACTTCCCTTTTAAGAACTGTAACTTCTTCACTAAAAAGAACCTCATTCTTTCTATATGTGATAAGTTGTTCTTCTACAGTTGTTAAACCTCTTTTATAAGTAGCTGCTGTAATTTCAGTTTGATTAAGTTTAACAATCAAATCATCACACTATTTCTTAAGAGTTTTATAGTTTTTCAGACAAGTTTATCATTGTATACCTCAGAGTCTGAGAATGCTATTAGAGCCATGTTTGTCTGAACCTGTTCTTCTGCCATGTCATTCTAGTCAAAACCTACACCATCTATAGCCAACATTGCCTTTGAAGATGTGTCTTCATTGTTTCCTTGCTTCCTAGTGTTGTCTTGATTTCTGAACTGACCCTCCGTATTCCTTGGTGCTTTACACTCCCTAGCAAAGTGTCTCATCTTGTGACAGTTGAAACACTCTACCTTAGATTTATCATACCCAGCAGTATCATTAGCATTAATGAAAATTTTCTTGCCTGTCCTCTAATAGTACCTCTTTGCCCTCATACTTAGCAAAGAGAGCTGCCACTTCAAATCTGTGAAGATTGTTTATGCCCATCTAGGATATGTTTTACAGATAATATAAGTACGCAGCGGAATATAAAGAACAGTATATTATCAAACAAAGTTTTTCTTTCATATGTTTCCATACAAGCCTTAATTTTAGATGATAAATTCTAGAATAGTTACTCTAACTAGTAACAGGAATCATAAGATCCTTGAGGCTAAACCACATAAACTCTAGGCGTCTACAATAGACCATATGCCTAGACACACACACACACCTTTTGTAGACTACATTTTCTGTGCACAAAAAACTATGTGTCTATGATCTCTTTATATATGGAGAGATCAAGACTTACAAAGGAAGATAAACATTAGACAAGTAAATCTTTTAAATATTTAGAGAATATCTTCTGTTATCTTTATTTTCTTAAGGAGATCTTCCAGAATCTATATAATTCTTCACCAGCTTGTAGAATTCTTTAATGACAATTTTAGTCCTTTTGTTTCATTCTTATATTTATTTTGTCTCATCAAATCAAGAATCCCAACAAAATCCATTGCTTCCAGATAATCTTCATGAATTTGCTCTAAGTCCTGCTGTAGGAGATTAAAACCATTAGAATTCTCAATCATGAAAGCATACACAACATTATCACTGAAGCTAGCAGTACTAACTTGAGGACTAGCAGTGTTAACATTAGGGCAAGCAGTACTAACTTCATATGCAGGTTTAGCAGAATTAACATCATTAGTACTGCTAGTGCTTGGAGCAGTCATAAAGGCCAAGTTTTGAGCTCCACTACTTGCACCAACAGATTTCTTTACACTTTGTTCAACAATTTTAAAGTTGTTGTACAAATCATCGATGCTCATTGTTTCAATTTTAGCCTTATTCATCCAGACTACAACATGAGTATTCCACTCAGGAGGCAAGCTACTCAAAAATTTTGAATTTAAGTCTTCTTGAGCGATGACCACACCTAAAATTGCAAGCCTACTAACAATCTTCTAGAGCCTGTTAAAGATAGAGTCAATAGACTCTGTGCTTGATGCATTAAAATTTTCATATTGTTGCTTCAAAAGTATCTTCTGTGTTTCTTGGTGGCTTCATTACCTCCAAAAATCGTTTTCGATAGAGGCAACATTGTTTTACATCGTGATACAGACTGAAAGTAAGTTGATGTTCATTGGGAAGAGCATCCAGTGAAGTTCTAGCCTTACATCATTCTTCTTGCTGTCTTTTCTTCAGCGGTACAAGGTACTAACATTCTTTGCATCTGACAAGTTCCTTTCTCTTTTTGCGTTTGTGGTTCACGCCACCCACATGAGTTACCATTCTCTATGACCTCCCATAGAGCATAGTCTTGTACCTGGAAGTATTGCTTGATTCTTATCACCCACATCTCATACTCACCTAGTTTGAGTATGGGTAGCTTAGCAGTAGTATTACTATGTGCAGATTCAAATTCCATGACTTCTAGATCAAAGTTTCAGAACACAAGGCTTTGATACCACTTGTTGATCCCTGCTAGATCTTGCAAACCTTGTAAAGGGTTAGTTGTATTGAATAGATTCAACACAACTATGCTTAGAAACTTTGTTGATACTAAGAGTATGCGGAATCTACTCTTTAGTATTTAGAAGTAAAGCAATGGAATAGTAACAATGATGCAGTAGAATGAACAATGAATATTAACCAAAAAGCTTCAATATTATTATGATAAATAATACGAGTACTCTTCACTAGTACTAGGGTTTACAACCTTGAAGCTATGAATGTGTCTATCGAGATGTGTTTACAACCAAAACCTAGGATCTCCTTTTATACACCAAGGAGTCCTTTACAAGATAACTACGAATCTTCTAAACTTATATAAGATATCTATGTATCTTCTAAATATATAAGATATACATTAAAACATTCCATACATATCACTTCACACGTCTTTGATCTTCTGGCAGTTGTATTCTTTATGCAGCAGTACTAAGTCTTCTAGCAGTATTAAGTTAGTATTGGCAGTACTAACTTTCTTCTAGCAGTACTAACCAGTTAGTACTCGTAGTTATATGCTGAGTAGTACTAAGTTCTTGAACTAGAAGTTGAAAATTTATTCCCAACGACTACCATCATAAAGCATTGGCCTAATCTGATGAGATTTCGTAAGATAGAAAGGATTTAGAAAACCAAGAGCTTGTTTCAGGTTGTTATCATAGAAAACTTATGGTTTCGTGAGCATATGCACAGTTTGCGCGGATTGACCCATTTTACAAACAATATTGTTCAGTTCTTTAACTTTCTTTTCCAAAGCAATTTCTTTATCCATATTCTTAGCTTCCTTTTCCTTGGATTCGTTTTTGAAAACATTAAATGTTTTTGTTAACAATTCCTTTTCCTTTGATTGTTTAGAAAGAGTTTGTTTAAGATAGTTAATTCCTTTCTTAAAATCCGCAAACTGTGCATTTTTCTCCTGAATTATATCATCCATTATAAGCTTTTCTCGAGTACTTAAAACCATATTTTGTCTTTCTTCTAGCAATTTTACCCGTTCTTTGTATCTTTCAAGCTCAGCAGATAAGGATTCATTGGCAATTAGATTGTCCTTATTAACCTTGTTATAATTAGTTACTTGATTTGACAGTTGTTCAAACACAGATAATATCATGGCATCTTGTTGTGCAGAAGAATTTGTATCCTAAACAACTACATTTTGTGTTTCAAGCAAATACTGAGAATAAGGAATGATATTTCTATCACTTTTTATCTCATTCTTTGGATAATTCACAAGATGAGTTAGTTCAGAATATGGCATCTCTTGCACACTTTGATTTAGCATATCATTATAAGTGTTTTTAGAGTGAGGTACCTCGAAGAGAACATCTGATCCGTAACAAGACAAATTGGCCATAAGAACTGCCTTGGCTGTAGAGAAGTCATCACAGACAGAATCATATGCATCCAAATCATCTGCTTGATAAGCTGCATTGTGTGTAATGACCGCCTGTCTAACTGGACCTTCTACAACTCCAGGGTCTGCCAAGAATTCCAATTCTTCCTCATCTAGAACTTTACCATTTCCTTGTGCTTCAACTAAAAGAACTTTATCCCTAAACCATGTAGCATCCCTTTTCCTCTTTGGCTTTGGGTACTGTCTTGCCATGTAACCTTCCCTTTGGCAGTTAAAACACTTCACAACTCTTTGTTGACCTAAATTATTCCCTCCCGTTCTTGAGATGTTAGCCCTTGTTCCAGATATACTAGCAGCAAATGAATTTTGTCTCCCATGAACCGGTTGAACAGTTACCCTTCCATCATGAATAGTTGCTTGTTGTCTTGGGTTGGAGGAATTTCTTAGCTCATTATTGGTAGATGGGAAACGAGATGTGACGACAGTAGACAGAAATGACATCATTTTGTTAATGGCATCAATAGGGTCATTGATCCGTCCAAACCACACCTTAAAATACATATAATATATAATAAAATATAAAATATCTATAGTAAGGATAGTCTAGAGACACACAAAATAAAAAAAAACATCCACTGCGACAGATACACAGCCCCTAAAGCCCATCCCGTGACATCCCCGCCACACCCCCTACCTCCCACGATCCAACCAATACCCCTCACAAAGTTAGCATACCCCCAACACGACCTTACTCCTTACACCACGTCGCCATTCTTTTCCTCTAATTGGATTTTGTGGCGCTACAAAGCCAAGATCTCGACTCTCCCCCCCCCCCCTTCCTTTTTTGGTATTTACAATAATCACTTCACGACCCTTGTTGACTTGAAATATCTCCACAGTTTCCTGAGATGTTAGCCCTTGTTCCAGAAGTACCAACAACAAATGAACTTTGTCTCCCCTAAACTGGTTGAACAATCACCCTTCCATCATGAATAGTTGCTTGTTGTCTTGGGTTGGAAAAATTCCTTAGCTGATTGTTTGGTATTTGGAGAAATGATATGAGACCGATAGTAGACTGAAAAATGAACATCATTTTGTTAATGGTTGCTTAAACACAAGAACTGCTAGACTAGAGTCTATTTGAGGAAATTCAGCCAGATGTGTTTGTTGATTAATTGTGGAGACAGTATATTCAATTTGAGGAACGGATTGTGGTTGTGGGTAAGCATCTTGATGAACTGTGGATGTGTAATCATTTTGATACAGTGTTGATGGATAAGAAATTGCAAGAGGTGTGGATGGATAAGTAGTTGAGTAATGTTGTGTGGGATGAATTGATCCATATTGAGGAGACGGAGATGGTGAAAATTGTTGTTGGAATTATGGATTGTTGTATGAAGATTGATAAGTGTTGAAATGAGACGGAGTCTGCTGGTGATTGGCAACTAGTGCATGTGGATATTGATTACGCTCACGCATGATACGGACTTCATTTGCATGGAGTTCGTGATGTTGAAGATATGCATGAAGATGATCAAAGTTAGTAGTATGCAAATCTTTTACAAGCTTGACATCAGTCACAAACTTACTTCATTCTGGTGGGAGACTGTTTAAGAACTTGGTATTGACTTGAAATTGCTCCAATTTCATTTTCTAAATGTTTATGTCATTGATCAACTGAGTAAATCTCAAGTAATATTGATGAAGTGATTACCCCTTTATGTGAGCAAACTTATAAAATTCATCATACAGTTTACACTTCCTTTCCTGCTTTGTTAATGAGGTACCTTGCATTAGTAGTTGAATTATTTCCCATAGATCCTTGGCAACTCTGTGATGATTAACAAGTGAATAGATATCAGATGGTAGACCTTGAAGAATGATATTAGTTGCCTTAAGATCACAATCAGCTTGAATTTTCTCTATAGCAAACAATTCAGCATATTTCTTTATCCTGGTCACCCCATTTCTTAAATCGTAGGCCAAATGAGTGGATCGTGTTCGACTGATTCAAGTATCATTCTTTCGTGCTCTCTATTTTACATTTATAGTTCCATTCTACTTTTCCAAGAATCATACAGGTCTTTTCCCAACATTGGTGGACGATTTTCACCACCAGAGAGTATCATGTACTCAGCAAGAGTATTCTTTTGTCCATTTGGAATCATTGAATCCATTTTGATTTGATATGTGATAAGATGAAAGATGATCATACAGTGATTGGAGGTTGTTGTGTTAAAGTGAGACTTGATTAATGTGATTGAGTCTTTGGAATACACGGGATTTTACGATTCTTGATCAAACCGGGAAAACAAATTTTCACAGGATTTTACAAATCAAAGAACAACCGTATAATTCTTCTTACAGACAAAGTGTATATTTCTCCCAAGTAAAGCGTATAATTCTCCCAAGCAAAGCGTATTAGTTCTCCCAAGCAAAGCGTATAATTCTCCTAAAGGAAGACGTATAATTCGCCTGAAACTACTGTATAAATCGCTTGAGAATTATGTATAATTCGCCTGAGGTATAACATATAAATCGCTTGAGAAAACACACGTATAATTTGCCTGAATCACACACGTATAATTCGCCTGAGAGAAACACGTATAATTTGCCTGAACAAATGACGTATATTTTGCCCAAGAAAAACTACGTATAATTCTCCTAAGAAAACACGTATAAATCGCCTACACGTATAATTCGCCTACACTTATAATTCGCCTACACGTATAATTCGCCTAATACACTCCGAAACTCAAAGACACAAAAATCTTAAAAAGACTCACCTTTTGACGTTTTTACCCAAATTTTCTTGTACTTCTTACCTATCTAAGACTATGAGAACCTTAAAAACACAAACTTTAGCGTTTTTGACACAAAAAATTTGAATTCAAGATTCTTGGTACAAAACCCTCTTTTCGAATAAAAAGACATAAAAAATCATGTTTTTTATGCTTTTCAAAGGATTTTCTTGTACAACTAGTCTATACTAAGACAAATAAAAAAGAAAGTAGCAAACTTTATGGTTTTAAACCCACAAAAGATGAAGATCTTTTGGTTGGTTCGAACCAAATACACGAGTAAACAACGCACACAAAACCTTCACAAACACCCCATGGCTCTGAGACCAATTGAAGGATATCTTAACACACACAAGGTATGGATTCGATCTAAGGTTTAGAGAGAGAAAGAGAGGTGGTTGGATGAACACTTAGTGAGAGAAAGAAAGAAAAGAATATTAGAATATTTGATTACTATGTGAAACAAATGAACAACCAACTACCCTTTCTAGCATGGAAAGGGTATTTATACAACTTAAGTGGCCGGTTAGGGCTTGGCTTTCATGGGCTTTCCATGGGGCTTGGACTAACTAGCCTATTAAGGTTCCAAATATTACTTAACGAGCTATCTAACGATATAATGGAAGTGACCGATACTTTTCGTGATCCTAACAGGAAGTATCTTCACTTCAGTTTATGCAGCGGTACAAAAACTAAAGAAGGCTTTTGGTTAGAGCTTCAGTTCAGCTTGGTTGATAATTCCAAGCTAAACATTGTCTATCTCCTTAACAGAAGTTGAAACGTGTTGTTTCACTTCTAGAAGGTTTATAAGGTGGGAAAAAGATTACTTTATGTCAAAAGGAATAAAGCAATCTCTTTGGGAAAGTAACTTCTAAAAGTTGGTATAGAAGTACAACAACTTTCCTCAAAGGACAATACCTAGTACTAAGAAAGCAAACGTGCATTAAATGGTAGTTCAACCACCCATTTAATGCTTGCCACGTAGTCTAGGTTAAACTTATAAACCCTAATCCTTTTGCCTATAAAAGGAAAGGGATTCCCAGAGTAAATCATATCTCTTCCAATTAATGTGAAACATATTGAAGAGTTCATTTATCTCTTAAATAAACTAAATAGAAACTGCTAAAGCTGAAGCTTCAGTTCTAGTCGAATAGTTTGTTTTCTTATTTCTCATAACTTTGGTTATAGAATAAGTTCAAATGAGATAACACCCCAATTGTCATTCAACCACTTGCTATTCTGCAAGCAAGGTGTGTCATAGATTCTTTATTTGATTCTAATAAGAACCTATACGTTGAAAAGTATTTTTGTGTGTTTTAAACTTGTTCTTTATATTCTTCATATATATTTGTTTAAAACTCACTTTGTTGCCATGAAATCAGATTAGTTTAACTTGATAAACCTTATATCAGATTCCAATGGACCAACAAGAATGCACTAACTCTAAAATTTCAGATTGTCTATCCACTTTAGGAAAAGGTTTTCTTTTCATTTTCGCTTAAACACATATTTCACATTTATCTTTATGTTCACCATTATAGGATATAATGTCTTGTTTTAACATATCTTTCATAGTCCTATAATTGATGTGTCCTAAACGATTATGCCATAAATTGAAAGCAGAGCATTCAATATTAGAACTGGAAATAAAATTGCAATCAGGCAAGTAAGCAAAACTAGTAATTTTATTGATATTGAGTTTGAACATGCCATCACAAGCATATGCTTTTCCTATAAATACATTGGCTTTGGACAGAATCACTTTGTCCGATTCTATCACAACCTTAACCTCACTTTTACAAAGTTTAAAACCAGAAACAAGATTCTTCCTAATGTTAGGAACATAATGAACATTCATAAAGATTAACTTTGTAGAAAACTAGAAGGGGGGTTGAATAGTTTACCGCTTTTTAATTTAAGGTTTTAAAGTGTTTATAAAAATTCTAGATTCGACTTTGTGTGAATTCAACACTTGCACAATATGAACAATATACTTATCTAAACAATTAATAGGATAGTATGAGAAATTAATGTAAGACAAGAGATAAGAGTAAGAACAATCAAACCACAACGCGAGGATTTATAGTGGTTCGGTAACGAAGCACCTCTTCGCCATACTCCACTCCTCGAGCACCTAACTCGAGAGTTTTCTTCACTATGTCAACAAGCTCCCTTATGGCGGAGAAAACCTTACACAACTTTCGCTTATCTTGATTTCCGACACTAAGCTAGATGTCGAGTTCTAATCTTAGCTAGAACCAATCTACCACAACTACACGACTTCACTACACAACTTTGCTTCACGACTTGATCACGACTACATGACTTCTTCACACCTTAGTTCTCTTCGCACCACTACTTCACCAAGCCACTACTATAATCACACCTAACTAACACTACTAGAAAAGATCACCAAGATCCAACTATACTTATAACAATCACCTAGATCTAGCAACTACACAACTTTACAAGATTTACAAATGATTTACAAGTTATGATATGGATGCAATAAGATTGCAACAACACACAAAGGTGTAATACTTCTTCACTTGATGGTAGGAAGTATTCTTCTCTTACACTTGAGGATTTGAGCTTGGATCACTTAGAAACAAAGCTTTATGATTAAATGATCAAAAGATTTTAATGAGATGTGTGGGCTGTTTTTGATCAGAAAGAATGAGTGCAAAAGGTGAGAAAATAGTAGGGAAAAGTCCATTATTTATAGGACATTCTGAAGGAGCATCTACCTATAAACAAATTAAGGCACTCACCAGTATTCATCAAGAAAGCGTTTATATTATTTTACGAAAGTAATAATTATTTTTTTTGTATTTATTTTTATCGGTTAAATAAATTGGTTACGTTTCGCAAAATAAATACATTTAGACATTTCCGGAACCACCAAAATAAATCTACGCTTTAACAAATACTCATTTTTATTTCTAATAATCAAAGTTTATAAAACTTTAACCACACTTACCAAATGAGACGCCCCATTTAAAATAAATAAGCAAGACATACACAACTTGCAAGTATACTCTTTAATAATCAAAACTACACTTACATATTAACTTTATACTTTTCATATGCTGCAAGTAGTTATTTATCTTTTGCACCAAATATTGCAAGTAAATCATCTAGTTAGAAAACACTATTTATGTTTTCATGAAGTGTTCTCCAAGTTTACAACAAGACCAAATACCTTCTTAAATCCTCCTAATGTATTTTCTTGGACAAAGACTATGTTAAAACTTCCATGGCAATCTTTGACTAGTATAAGTTGTATATGAAGCATGTATAACTTGTAGAAAACACACACTTTCGTTTCTAAAGGTGAAAAACACAAAAACTCTCTTTGTCTCCCTCTCTTAGCCACGTCCAAACCAAAACCAACACCAAATCCTTACAAAATTTTACTTATCACAATCACACACCCCTCGGCCCTACTTTTATCTAGATGTCCTAGGTGTCTCAGAAGGGTTGGTTTAAAGTTTACAAGTGTTAAAGAACACGCTAAGTTCACCACTGGTAAGGTTTCACTTGGATTTAGAGTTTTAGAAGTGTTGTAGCTTCGGGTTTTTCATATCTAAAAACTAGGGTTTTGATATTGCGGTTCACATTATTACTTCATCCTAAGGTTATCCTAAAACTCTTTATAACTTTTCATTTATCATTTTATGTATTTTATGTTCTACTATAGAAATTCACATTAGGAAAACTTTAATCATGGAAAAAAAAAATTAAACACTTTACACTTATGATCTTGTAATATGGATCATCGTAAAAGTATAGAATTATATGTGTAGGACATATGATATAATTGGTTGTGAAAAAACTTTGGTATTTATTAGATTGAAAAGTATATAGAAACAAGTTTATATAATTAGTTTTATAAAGATATAAAGGGGCTGATTTGCTTTCATATTTTGTGACAGCATATTGTGTTTTAAAAGTTAGCACGTATCATGACGATTCAAAAGGTAGAAACTCGAAAAACCGATTTTAACGAAAAAGATACGACAATTTTCGTTTTACGTTTAATCCGGGTTTGAAAATAAATTTATAAAAAAGTTTAATTTTTACTTGATTCCATCAGGGTCATTTTTTTTGCGAAAACCATCATTAGATGATAAAACTTTTAATTACGAGAACGTGCTCGAAAGAATCGCTAAAACGGAGCTAAAACGAGTAAGATGCGACGTTTCAAAGTTATCGAACATTTTATTCATAAAAGGTGAAAAACTATAAATGTTTCAGCAGCTACTGAAACAGTATTTCGAGGGCCTTCGGGTCCGATTGAGTCGAAGTGTAAACTACCAGTTGTACGAACAACATTTTACATAAACCTGCCAATTTTCATAATTTTTAGATATATAGTTTGTAAACTAGACACTATTTCCTGAGATGAATAGTGTTGATTCGTTTTTTTTATAAATTTTTGCGAAACATTTTGGAATCACTTAAATAATATTTGTCCTTTACTTGTTTTAAACTTTATAAATATTATTGTTACAAAACGTTTAAAACTAGCTTAACTGCGATTATACGAGTTCAAAATACATGATATTATTTATCAAATGCGATTTAAACATTATTTCACAAACACAATTAGATGGTGATGTAGCTATATAGAATTATATGTGGTATTAGTTAATCAAAGTACTATATTACTAGGGAGTTTCATAATGAGGCCTCTTCGGGGTGGCGTATCGGGACGAGTTTTGATTTACGATTTAAAAGTGTCATAGATCCGTCATACGTCACTACTGACCTTTCAATTATGATAGCCCGAAACGATAGTTATGATGAGCTATTCGACCTCTAAATAATCAAAAGTGTTAGTTACTTATAAGGGACCTATATTGGATTAGGTTGCCTTCGGGATTCCTTCGTGACGCATTTTTCTATTGTGAATACTTGTTGATTTCATTCATCGAGGTGAGTCGTAGCTCTTTTTCTACATACTGGCTTTATTATTTTAGGGGGAGATTACATGCTTGATTTCTTTGGACAAAGTGTTTTCAAAACTGGTATGTATTTCCTGATAACATTCAATGCCTAAGTTACCGTATTGCCATTGATGTCCCTTTTATCATGACCGTGTAAATTCCTGATGGATACGTAGTGTTAGGATAGATCTATCGGACTCCTGACCATTCCCCGTCTGGGCTGTGGTATTCTAGTTGACATTGACACATTTAACATTTGAAGAAAAATTCGTAGGATGTTTGGCAACATCTGTATTGAGAAAATTCATAGGATGTTTTGTAACATCTGTATCTGTGTTGGGGCACAAACCTCGAGTACTGGTTTGTTTACAGTTTATTACGTTAAGGTTCGGTGTCATGAGCTTAGGGCATATTACAAAGTGGTTGGACTATCGGAATGTGTTTACATAGTCTATTACTTACTTAAATCTTGTGGTCCACGCTATTTCTGATAAACCTTTGAATTTCACTCAACAATTTTGTTGACGTTTTAGCATGTTTTAATATCAGGTGCTGTGGTTTAAGCTTGGATGGGAGCGTGCAGGATATTCTATTAGATGGATTCTGATTTTTAAATTCAATGAAACTTTTGTCTTATAATAATCTTAATGTCTTTTAACAATACTATGGGACCAACTGAAAACTCTATCTTTGTAATGACATCGAATGAAACTCTATTTTTAAGCGTACCATTTAGGTTCGTTTTATTTATCTTGATTGTTGTACTTTGACGTAGCACCCTATTGTTACCTTCCGCTGCAACCTGATTTTGGGGGTGGTACAGATCGGTCCGAGCCAAGGTTATTGGGAAACTGGGTCATTTTCAAAACCTAGTCTATAAACCACAATGTTTAAAGATTTCTTTTTCTTTCTTTTTAAAAGCAGAATCCTCTATCGCTCTATTTTTTTTTTCCGATATCCACTCGCGCGTATTCCCTGATCACTACATTCTTTTCCGATGTCATTATTGAGTATATATAATCTTTAGTCTATATATACTTGGTTTAAAATTCGATCTCTTACGTCTATTTTTGACATATCAAAATCTATTTTCTATCAGATCAATTATTTAAATAATCGACTATCCTGATTATTTATGATTTCTAGCTTAGGATTTATCCCTTTAGGAAATTCTCGCTTAAAATTTCTCGTTGTACTTTCCGCTTAAATTTTTGTTCTACTTTTGCTTCAATTCTGTTGTAATGGAATGATTTCATAGTGTATCTTTCAGATTAACATATTATGAAACGTCATTTCTACTTTAACTCGTCTATAAGTTTTTATACAAATCACTCCCACAATTATTAGGAAATTATAACACAATTTATGACGAAAATAAGCATCGCATCGTTAGCCCTCAAATATACATAGCCTGATCAACTATGTATAATTCAGGAAGGACCATGCCCATGCTGAGAGTAGTCACCTTAAAACTTCTTGTCAAGAAACAATTTTCTATTTAGCTAAGTTGTGTGAGTATCATAAACGCGATTTTTACTTTTGGAAATCGAATCAGTAACCGTAGCAACTAAGCAGACCTTCACTCCACCTTACTATATAAAGTCGACATCATAAAAAAAAGTGTTACAACTGACACGTTAAGCTGAAGGGAAACTAGCCCACTAGGAGCCGAGCCTTGTCGTAAATATAATATTAACCAACATCACAATCGTAAACACCCAATTTAAATCAATTTAGAAGGAATTGCAAACGAGTTACCAAACGAAATTATCGAAAGGCATAAATAAAAGTAACAAAAGATTTATTGCCACAACATCCATTTATTATCTTAGAAATAAGATTCCTTAGAACTAAAGGACAATACAAGTTGTATCAAGCCTCCCCTCAATTATCTATTCCTTCCAAAAGAGATCTGCGTCGATTGCAAGAATGATGAGGGGCACGAGAATTGCTAGAATAAAGGCCAAATACTAAAATCCTTCTTCGTATGAGAAGTAGGTAAGATAAATGTCAAGTGCTATCGCGGTCGCCATCGCCAAGAGCGTGATGATGTGCAACATCTTTGAGGATTGGATAGAGAAATGTAAGTGTAAGGATTAATGTGTGTAAGGAGAAATGGAGGAGAAAATTTTGTATAAAAAGGGGAAAAGTAACCGTTGGGGGTTACTGTTCACCGACCGTTGGGACACTGTTAAAAAAAATAAAAGAAAATAATAATAATAATAATAATAATAGTAAAAAGTATCTACACCTCTTCATCAACATCATTCCGGAAGAAATATCCGCATCTTTTCTCCGAACCCGTACTTTCCTCAAGTGCCGCAACTTGAGCCTTGAGGACAAGGCTCTTCTAACCGGAGGAGACTGTAACAATTCGTGTTTTCAGGTCATTTTATGACGTCATTTATTTCGTCATTATTTCACTATTTTTTTTACATTAAACGTAAACGGACACCAAACAAATTAAGGTTTTCATCAAGAAAGCGTTATATTATTTTACGAAAGTAATAATTAACTTTTTGTATTTATTTTTATCGGTTACATAAATTGGTTACGTTTCGCAAAATAAATACATTTAGACATTTCCGGAACCACCAAAATAAATCTACGCTTCAACAAATACTCATTTTTATTTCTAATAATCAAAGTTTATAAAACTTTAACCACACTTACCAAATGAGACGCCCCATTTAAAATAAATAAGCAAGACATACACAACTTGCAAGTATACTCTTTAATATCATAATTACACGGACATAGTTTTAACTTATACTTTCATATTTGCAAGTATTACTTTCTTTTGCACCAAATATTGCAAGTAAATATCTAGTTAGAAAACACATTCCATGTTTTCATGAAGTGTTCTCTAAGTTTACCAACAAAGACCAAAGACCTTCCTTAAAATCCTCCTAATGTTTTTCCTGTCCAAAGACTTGCTTAAGACTTCCATGGCAATCTTTAACTAGTATAAGTTGTATATGAAGCATGTATAACTTGTAGAAAACACACACTTTCATTTCTAAAGGTGAAAAACACAAAAACTCTCTTTGTCTCCCTCTCTTAGCCACGTCCAAACCAAAACCAACACCAAATCCTTACAAAATTTTACTTATCACAATCACACACACTCCTACTATATATCTAAGATGTCCTTAGGTGATAGAAGGGTTGGTTTAAAGTTTACAAGTGTTAAAGCAAGAAAGTTCAAGGTTAAGGTTTCACTTGGATTTAGGGTTTTAGAAGTGTTGTAAGCTTGGGTTTGTCATCTAAACTAGGGTTTAGATATTATGGTTTATCATATTACATCATCCTAAGGTTATCTAAAACTCTTTATAACTTTACATTTCTCATTTTATGTACATATATGTTCTATATAGAAAAATCACCAGTAGGAAACTTTAATCATGAAAAATAAACTTACACTTGTGATCTTGATAATATGGACTCGTGGACAAAGTACAGACATTATATATGTATGACATATGATATAAAAGGTTGTGGAAAACTTGTGGTATTTTATTAGATTGAAAAGTATATAAAAACAAGTTTATATAATTAGTTATATAAAAGATATAAAGGGGCTGTTTTGGTTCATATTTTGTGATAGCTATATTGTGTTTTATAAAGATAGTACGTCTCATGACGATTCCAAAAAGGTAAGAAACTCGAAAAACCGATTTATAACGAAAAAGATACGGCAAATATACGTTTTACGTTAATACCGGGTTTTATAAAATAAATTCTATAAAAAGTTACTGTTCATCAGGAACATTTATTTTTGAAAACATCATTAATATGATAGAACTTTTAAAAACGAAGACGTGCTCGAAAGAATCACTAAAAACGGAGCTATAACGAATAAAATACGACGTTTACGAGTTTACGATAACAAAAACTATAAAAATAAATTTATAAACTGGTGTGAACAGTAAAAGTTACTGTTCACCAGTAGGTCCAAATTTTGAAAATATCAAATTATGATAACTCGTCTTAATACGAAAGTGTGAACATAAGAAACGTAAGAAACGGGCTTAAAACGATAAAGTTACGCACTATTTTCTAACTTGTGCACTATTTCCTGAGATGAATAGTGTTGGTTCGTCATTAATAAAAATTTTGCGAAACATTTTGGAAATACTTAAATAATATTTATACTTGTTTTAAACTTTATAAATATTATTTTACAAAGGCGATTAAACTAGTTACGCGATTATACGAGTTCAAATACATGATTATTATTTATCAAATGCGATTTAAACATTATTTCACAAACACGATTAGATGGTGATGTAGCTATATAGAATTATATACGACATTAGTTATTCATAGTACTTAGTACTTATTCGACCGATATCTACTTAGGTTGCTTTCGGATATTTTCGTGACGCGTTTATTCATTCACTCGACTTATTCTTCACTTCACTTCTGAGGTGAGTTCATAGTCTCGCATTTCAATCTTTTGAATGTTTTATAAACCCGCGAGGGGGATACATGCTTGTTTACAAACTCTTTTACATACTCGTTTATTTATAACAATGTGATTACTTTTCAAAGACTTAGTGAGTTCATAGCCTCGCATTTCAATCTTTTGAATGTTTTATAAACCCGCGAGGGGGATACATGCTTGTTTACAAACTCTTTTACATACTCGTTTATTTATAACAATGTGATTACTTTTCAAAGACTTAGTGAGTTCATAGCCCCCATTTCTATCTACTTGTTTTACAAACTCTACGGGGTGGAATTACATGCTTGTTTTACTACGGACACAAGTGTTTTCAAAGTGTATGCTATCCAGATTACTGCCTAATTATTAATGCCTAAGTTACCTTCTTGCCGTAAAGTCCCT
>BQNB010050365.1:0-39238 GCA_026074375.1 Tanacetum coccineum | reverse complement strand
TATCTTGTGCTGTTGATCTTGAAGTAACATGCCCCGGATCCTTATTCCGCTGCGACCCATTTTGGGGGTGTTACAGATACATTGACACCAAACCTAACAATGAACTCATCCACTATTGTCTCCAGAATCCACCTTATAAATTCAAGTGGACTGAAAAGACCGTTCCAGTTGCAGAAGGTAGTTCTGAAACAACTACAGAAGGGTACATGGAGAATTATAAGAATGTTTCACAAGACATACGCGATAAACTGAATGCTGAAGCTGAAGCCGTTCAGATCATTCTCACAGTGATAGATAACAATATCTACTCCACGATTGATGCTTGTCCAAATGCATGTGAAATGTGGAAAGCCATTGAAAGGTTGAAACAAGGTGAATCAATCAACGTTCAAGATCTTGAAACCAATTTATATTAGGAGTTTGGAAAATTCACATCACGGGATGGTGAATCATTTGAATCGTATTACTCAAGGTTCTACAAGATGATGAATGAGCTTGTTAAAAATCAGTATGATGTTACCAATCATCAAGTGAATGTTCAGTTCTTACTTCAACTACAACCAGAATGGCAAAGGTTTATGACACTTGTTAAGTAGAGTCAAGAGCTAAAGACTGTCTCATATCACAAACTTTATGACATCCTAAAGCAACACCAGAATGAAGTCAACGAGATAAGAACTGAAAGACTAGCACGTACTACTAATCCACTTGCACTTGTTGCTCAACAACAACCAGCTTACCATCCTCAAAACCATCCTAATCAACACACTCAATATTCCTCAACCAGATCATAACAAGCTGTTAATACAAATAATGTCTAAAAACGTTATTTATATTTTTCGACCTCTCAACGTTTTGATAATAACAAAATGTAAAAACGTTTACAATAAAAATAAACGTTTACAAATTATCAAATGTAAAATTCCATTTCTAAGATTAGTGATCACTTAAGGTATGAACAAACAAAATAATTAAGCATGATTAGTGATCAAGAAAATATTTTTCTCTTAATCCTCACTTTTAATTCTACAAAAGTATTTTCTCAAAAATACATTTACAAAATATTTTCTAATTAAAAGAAAAGTTTTATTAAAAACTTAAAATTTGAAATTCAAATTTCCCCCCAAAATGGAAGGTTCCATAACAGATACAACCTTCACCACAAAAAGACAAAAAAGGGAGCGGAGTCTAGTGGCGCCCCCTTATAGGCCTGGCGGCCCCCTTATATATAAGGGACCGCCGGGACCGCCACCAGATGACCGTTGGGATTCCCTGCCTATAAATACTGCTCCATTCCCAACAGAAAAACATTCCTCTTTGCACGAAATTTTTTAGTCTTTTCTTTCTCTCTCTAAACCTTCTTTCTCTTACTAAAACTCTTGATCACTAACATACTTAGATCTTGTTTCAAGTGATCTAATCTCTTCTTCTCATCTCTTCCCTCTCATTCAAGTGCAAGAGAAGAACACTCGTATTCGTCAAGAAACGAAGTGTTAATTAGTGATCTCTCCTCTTTTCTTCTAAGTACCAAACCTCTATTGTATTTATCTTGTGTATTTGTGTGATTCGGATATTGTGTAGATCCGATAGTGTAGATCTTGTGAAGTGGTAGATTGGTTCTAGCTAAGATTAGGACTCGACATTTAGCTTAGTGTCGAAAAATAACGTAAGCGACGTGTAAACGGTTTTCTCCGCCTAAAGGGAGCTTGTTGACATAGTGAAATCTCGAGTCGGATACTCGGGGAGTGGAGTAGGGCGAAGAGGTGCTTCGTAGCCGAACCACTATAAAATCTCGGTGTCTTGGTTTGGTTGTTTCTTTCCTTATCTCTTTACATTATTATTGTTGTTATTTAGTTTTCGTTTAGATAGTTATTGCTTGTTCATATTGTGATTTGATTGAACATATAACTCGGAGAACATTGAACTCTGATCTCATACATTTTTAATGTAAACTTTTTAAATCTAACACAAAAATGTAAACTACTTACAACCCACACCCCCCCCCCCTTCTAGTTTCCACAATTGGTATCAGGAGCAAGGTCACTCAAGATTTTTAAAATATACTGTATTTTAAAGCTTGGATCGATCTATGGATTCCGACAAATATCTAGAAGGGCAATCTATGCAAAGACCACCACTCTTTGAAAGCGATAGTTTTATTTATTGGAAAAATAGATTTGAGACATATGTTAAATCAAAAGATCTAGATCTTTGGCATGTTATTACCAATGGTGATTTTCAACCTATTGTACAAAATCCAAAAACCAAATTAGATGAGGTTATCCCTTTTGAAAAACAAACCGATGATCTCAAAAAGAGACTTGCGAAAAATAATGAAGCCAAAATGGTTATTTACAATGCTTTGCCAAGAAAAGAATATGAAAGAATTTTCATGTGTAACACGGCAAAAGAAATTTAGAAAACTTTGTTAATCACCCATCAAGGTAATAGCCAAGTCAAAGATAATAAGATCGACCTTTTGGTTCAACAATATGAACAATTCGTCATTTCCGAAGACGAATCTATAGATAGTGCTTTTGCTAGATTTAATACTATTATTATGTCACACCCCCAAATGGGGCATGGACGGAATACGTGTCCAGAGGCGTGACGTCATAATATACATCACACAAGATCAAGGGAACGACCACTAATGGACGTTTTGAAAATCATAACTCGTTGTATTTGTTAAAAATGGATAAGTCTTAAAAGATTTGAAATAAAATTTAAAACGTTGCGGAAGCATAATTAAGTTTTCAAAAGACAACGAGAATGAATGATAATAAAGTCTTAAAAGATGATATCATATTGCACGTAGAATCCATATAGCACATCAGAGAAGTCCAAAGCTAAGCACCTGAAAAACATGCTTAAAACGTCAACATAAAGTTGGTGAATTCATAGGTTTAGTTCAAACGTAATTAGTGTGGACCACAAGTATATCAAAATGTATGCGACAGTTATAACAGATACAACTTTACATAAAAAGGTATTTACGTTGCACTAAGCTCATGACACTGAAGCTAATACTGAAAGATAGCATGTACAGTGCTATAAAAGGCTTGCCCTTCAGGTGTCCAACCAAAGACCACCTAACTAGTTTTGACATGACATATCTGTTAGTTCTTGGAAATCTCGAACTAGTAAGTGCTTCTTACCCGGATAGGGATAATTAGTCCCAATAGATCTATTTATTCACTCACGCTCCCTTAACCGGTCCTCCGGTCAAGAAATTAATAGTTCATGATAATTCGGGCAATTAGTGGTCTAAACGCTACTTAGGCAACACGTAAACGGGGAATTTCTCACGTATAGTACTTGTGTCCAGTTTTAAAAACAAGCAATGTTTCTCACCCCAAGTTATAAAATAATTATTCAAAACGAGTTAAAGAGTGGGGCTATGAACTCACCTTGAGTTGGTGAAATGATAGGGTAAACGTCTAGGAATATGATCACACGGAAACGAACGACGGTACACGGATGCGACCTAAGAGAATATAGGTTTCGTCTTAGAATCGGAATGATGGAAAATGCGGATGATGCATAAAAGTTTACTTGAAAATACTTTGTTAATAAAACGTTAGTGATCGTAATGTGGTTGTTGGTATACAGTAATATTAAATATATAAAACTATATATTTATATTTAAGTATTATATATATATATATATATATATATATATATAGTATTGTTCGGCTCTTTACCCAATAAACCCAAATATTGATTTAAAACCTTTTGATAATTATGTTTTTATATCTTTAATTTATCCATTTCCCGACAGGTCACCCATGCCAGTGCTTTCCTCACACGAACACGCTTAACTGTCGGTTTTTAAATTAAATACATAAGTAGAAAATGTAAATAAGTATTTTAATTTATTTATATAAGTTAAGTATGTATATTATTTATCATTTATAAATAATATGTTTTTCGGAAAAGTTTTGTAAAATATATATTCACAATTTTCTAAGTTTATAATTTTTACAAAATTTCGGCATGACCTATTCGTGTTTACACGTTTTTCCAAAGTCGTAGACTTTAATAAAAATCACTTTCAATTTACATTTCCTAAGTTCGATCAATCAAAATCCTTTACAACTAACCCTATACGCAAAAAGATATTAAAAAAGTTCTCGGTTCATCAATAAGCTACAATAAGCTTTTGATAAGCCAAACCACATAAGCTCAAGAATAAGCTCGTGGTGCCGGGCTTTGGATGTGGGACGCGGCTAAAAGCCCAAGCAAACCATATTCGGGCTTATTTATTAAGCCGAATAAGTTCGCCATTTGTCCTTTCTAAATAAGCTAGAAAATAAGCTAATATATATAAGCCAAAACAAAATAAGCTAAACAAACACTTCTCCTTTCTTTTCTAGTTGGGCCGAACCAAACATAAGCCCATTAATGTCAATAAAATCAAAATAAGCTTTTCCACAAACTTATTATATAAACCGAATACAAATAAGCCATAAAGTATCATTTTTATTATACAAAGATAACCACGATCACAAAACTATACTTTCCTTATATTTCTTTCATTATTTCGAACCATATGCATAACCTTTTAAGGTTTATGTAGTTTTAAAATCTTTGTTTTTTACAAAATAAGTTGTACAACTAGTATGTATGCATCAAGATGTTTATGAAAGTACAAGTTATTAAAAGATTTGAAGACTTACAAAGTTTGAAGGTTTTTAGAAGGATGAACAAGATTAGAACAACCCAAATGTTGTTTAACAAATACCCGAATGATACAAATAATCAAACCTTCAACAAATCTTCAAGAGTTTTTGATTAAAGATGAAAAGTTTATGGATTTATGTGTGTGTGTGTGTTTTTCGTGGACTAGGGGAACAAGAGAGAAAAGAAAACTCAAATGCTAAATGTGTGTGTTTTATGAATGAGAAAATGGAAGTAATGTGTATATGAAATGCCAAGTTTACTTCACACACTAAAAGTGTGTAGTGTGTGTGCATGTAATAGGACAAGGAAGGAGAGGGGGCCAAAATGATCTCCCAATCATAATGAAACTAAGACAAAATGATAGTTGTAAACCTTGTCTTATTGTATTTGAATTTCAAATGGCATCTTGGTTACTTAGGGTGTGGTTTGGACGCATGCATGCATGAGGGGGAGGGGGGGAGACCAAAATGGTTTTTATTATTTTAACATGCTAGTGCTTCATTTTTGATTTAATTTCCAAGACTTCATGCATGCATAGGTTATTAGTTATATCCGGAATACGCAAATAACAAAAACGAATAACGACTTCACGAAAAATTTTGAAAATTTAAATATCAATTAAAAACGTAAACACGCATCTACTGACGAAAGACTACGATGATTGGATGCATGGATCGCTTTCGGCAATGATTTTTAGTAAATAACAGAACAACTTCCCGGTTACCCGTAAAAATTAAACGAAACATTAAAAATTCAAATTATCAAACGAAAATGGCTAAAATATTGATCGGAAATTTACGGGTTGTCATATCCTTTCCCCATTAAAAGATCGTTGTCCTCAAAGCTTACGATGTATCATTGGATTTCAGATTTGCGGGATATAGGTGCGGGTATCTCCTTCAAAACTGATCTTCTCGTTCCTAGGGGAATTCAGGACCATGCCTGGAATTCCATCTGACCTTAATGTTCGAAATACAACTTTGTTTCAATGGCCTAACCTCTTTGTCCATAATATCAATCGGTTCCTTGATGTAATGAAGTTGGTCATCGATTTGGGTTTCATCCAAAGGAAGAGCAAGTGTTTCGCTCGGATAAGCATTTCTTCAGGCTTGACACGTGAAAGGTACTATGGACTCTGCTTAGTTATTTCAGGGGTTCAAGTCGATAGGCGATGGTTCCTACTTTAACTGAAACCTTAAAAGGTCAATCTATCTAGGGTTTAACTTTCCCCGTTTACTAAAACGTATCACTCCTTTCCACGGAGATACCTTCAACATGAAATTATAAGGGTTTGTGTCTCACGTTGGCATAATTTTTTTTATGATCACGATTACCCAAATCGTGTCATAACTGCTTGTTGTTCTTGGTAGTCTTGTGATAAAATCCATGGCTATGTTTTCCCATTTCTAATAGGGTATTTCTGGTGGCGATGCCTGCTTCTATGTTCGGGCCATTGGTACAACCGCTTAAGATTATGATATATCTTATCCGATCCAGGGTGGATGAAATAGTTAGATATGTGTGACTCATGCTTGATCAATTCTCCTAAGTCTCTAACGCGTGGTAACCAACTCCTGTTCCTAGTGCAGGGAGTTCTATCAAGACCAGTCTCAACTCCTTATACATACCTTGAAGGTTCTCATCCTTAACTTTATCTGTCTTGAGAGATTCTACTTATGTTTTGTAAATCTGTGGCGGTAGGTTTGAATTAATAGTCATCACTAAGGCTCTCACCTTGAGAGGCTTAGCTCGTTCATTTCTGCTTAGAGCGTATACCGCAACGCTGGCTTTTCCAGGGTGGTATCGGATCTTACAATGAAATCACTAAGTAATCTTAACAATCTACGTTGTCTCGTATTCAATTCCTTTTGATCTAGAATGTGCTGTAATCTCTTATGTTTTGTAAACGTGGTGCGTTTCATGCCATATGGGTAGTGTTCCTAAATCTTAAGAGTAAACACTATTGCTCCTAATTCTAGGTCGCGTGTCTTGTAGTTCTCCTCATGAACTTTCTGTTGTCGAGAGTCGTAAGCTACCACTTTCTCCTTCTGTATCATTATAGTGCCTAATCATTTATGCGAGGCGTTATAATAAACCACGAAGTTCTCTGTTCCATCAAGAAATGCAAAAATTGGTGCACTACAAGGTTTCTATATCAATAGTTGAAAGGCTTCCTCTTCTTTTTCTTCCCGTTCGTATTTCACATTTTTCTGAGTCAGTTTGGTTAGAGGTTTCTATATCCTAGAGAAACCTTCGATAAATCGTCAGTACTAACTGGAAAGACCTAAGAATTTTCGTATCTTCGTTGGAGTCGTAGACGTTTCCTAATCCTTGATTGACTTAATCTTGGCAGTATCGACGTGAATGCCTTGACTATCAACAATGTGGCCAAGAAATTGCTCTTTTAGGAGCCAGAATTCGCACTTAAAGAATTTGGCGTACAATTTCTTATTCTTAAGCAACCCCAAGATAAGCCTAAGGTGTTCCTAGTACTCCTTATTTGCTTGAGCAAATAGAGATATCATCAATGAATACTATCATGAACTTATCCAAGTACGGTTTGTACACCCGATTCATGAGATCCATGAATGCCTCTGGTGTGTTGATCAAACCAAATGGCATGACCTGAACTCGAAATATCCATAACAGGTCCTAAATGCGGTCTTAGAATACCTTTTTTTCTCGAATCTCTGGTTGGTGGTGACTAGTCCTTAGGTTGATTTTGGAGTAAACGCTAGATCATTGTAGATGATCGAAAGAGGTCATCTATACTAGGTAACGGTAACGGTTCTTCACGGTTAACTTGTTCAATTCTCGGTTGTTGATGTACATCCTGAAGGATGCATCCTTCTTTTTGACGAACAATATCAGAGCTCCCCAGGGTGAGGAACTCGATCTTATAAATCCTTTTGAGTATACGACATACTACGCCGGAGACGGTCAACTATCTTCCTCTCAACACATAACATGCCTCTGATTCTTAAGTTATCCCTCTTCAACGTATCAATCTTATCAAACAACTCTACTTACTATCAACTATCGATGCATCTCCATTACTCCTATTGCTTTGAATCGTTAAGGTTTCATCACCTAAGGGGATACAAACGATCTTTCATCACAATTTCTCATGGCGTGGTACTTTGTCTACTAATTCATACTAATGATAATGTTGAAACTACCGAGTTTTATGGGCATTAAGTATATATGTTGGATGGATGATTCAGAAAATTTATGTGTTCGATCTCAAATGATTGTATCGACTCCTATGATCTTTCCGCTGGCTAATTCAAAAGTGCACTTAGTGTCTACGGTAGATGGGACGAGGTCACTTAAAGGGCTAATCTTAGCGGAGGTGAGGCTTCTATCAACTAGGTTTCATGTACTTGTAATAATTTCGTCCTTTGCTTTAACTTCAGGTCCATCAAAAGTTTTGTCGATACGAGAATCTCATAATTTATGTGATTCTAACTCACGAGAAGGTAAGTATATTGAAGGAAATCTCCTAGTTCTCTTGGTTATAAACCAATTAGAGTGATAAGTCTATTACGTTCTAAGTTCTTAAAATCCATAATTATCGTGACTACAAGGAGCGTGATTCGGTCTCTCGGCTAAGGGTGTGGTGCCTCTATTTGACAGGGTTACTTAATTTTGGCGCTTACAAACACGAGTACACATGACCAACACGACTTACGAATACAGACACAAAATATTAATAAGACATGAATACCATAAAATATCGTTGAAAGTATAGGGAAAAGAGAGGAAAATAGAAATGAAAAAAAATAAGGATGAATATGCTCATTTTGTTGAAAGTTTTTAAGGTGACTACTCCCAGCATATCATGGTCCTTCCTGAATTATACATAGGTGATCAGGCTATGCATAATTTATGAACTAACGATAATATGCTCGTTTTGTCAAACTAGTGTTATATTTAAAAATCTTATATGGTATGAACGATACAATTTATAAGGTAGCAAAACGGTTTGTAAAATTATGGCAAAAGAGCTTATAAACGACGATGAAATAGGTTAAAAGATTAGATAGAGAAAAACATGATATGTTGTGATAGCAAAATAGCTTTTGAGGAAATTACATGACAGTTTATGATGTAACAGTATAGGGTTTTAAAATATGGCATCGAATTGTTTACGAGCTAACAACCCAATGGTTCATAAAGTGGCAAAGTAATGGTTTATAAAAGACACAAAGTAGTTCATAAGATGACAACGACATAGTTTGTAAATTGACAGCGGAATAGTTTATAAACGACAACGAAATAGTTCATGATGTGACAACGAAATGGTTTGTAAGATGACTGCAAAGTAGTTTGTAATGGGTTAGCAAAAGAGTTTATAAATGACCGTAAAATAGGTTATAAGATGAAAACGAATTAGTTTATTAGATGATAGCTAGATAAGTTATGAGGTAATAGTAGGATAATTATAAAATGTTGATAAAGTGGTTTGTAGGATGATATCGAAATAGTTTATAAGGTGTTAGCAAAACGGTTTATAAAATTATGGCAAAAGAGCTTATAAACGACGATGAAATAGGTTAAAAGATGAAAAAAAAGGATTTAGTTTGTTAAAAATGATTGCAAAAATGGTTTATGAGATGATAGTAGAATAATTTATGAGATAATGGCAAAATGGTTTATAGGACGACACTAAAATGATTAATAAGCTGTTTAGCAAAACGGTTCGTATATTGACAGAAAGTAGTTTATAGACGACAGTATTTCTGTTTATAAGACGACGCTAGTGTGGTTCATACGACAACATCCAAATAGTTTATACTAGTAAAACGGTTTATAAAATAATGGCAAAATAGTTTATGAACGACGACATAATAGGTTAAAAGATAAAGACAAGTTAGTTTGTAACGTGACTGTGAAAGTAGTTATGAGATGGCACTAGAACAGTTTATAAAACGTCGGTGAGATAGTTTATGTTAATGAAGTAGTTTATAAGATTCCCACCAAAAATGGTTTATAGGATGACAGGAAAACTGTTTATATAAAATACTAACGGAATGGTTTATAAGATAATAGCAAAATGGTTTGGAAGGCGCTAGTGGATAGTCTTGTATTAATGATAGCAAAATGGTTTATAGGGTGACGACATAACAGTTTATAAGATGGTAACAAAATGCCTTTATAGAATGGTAGTAAAATGGTTAATACGCTGTCAACAAAATGGTTCATAGACTGATAGTAAAATAGTTTATAAAATGTCTATAAAATAGTTTATGAGGTGACGCTGGAATGGTTTATAAATGAGAGTGAAACCGTTTATAAGGTGTTGAAATAAACAAGAAGCTATCAGCTAAACGGTTTGTAAGTTGGCGGTAAAATAGCTTATAACTCGAAAACTACTATGTTTATAAGACGACACTAAAATAGTTCACAGGATAACATCCAATTAGCCGCGAAAACTACTATGTTTATAAGACGACACTAAAATAGTTCACAGGATAACATCCAATTAGCTTATAACGACACTAAAATACTTCATAGGATAACATCCAATTAGTTTATAACAGTAAAATGGTTTATAAAATAATAGTGAAATGGGTTGTAAGACGGTAATAGATTTGAGGAGTACCTTGCATAAATTATTTAGAGAATGGGAGTGTAATTAAGGAAATCGTCGTGACACAAAATGAACGGATGGTTTAAAAACATCCACACAATACACAAAATTCACAAGGAAGTACTAGTGCAATACACTTATGGTTACGGTTCAAGTCTACTTAGGTTCTACTAGGTACGATAGGAAATCTCTCTTTAAGTATCAACATTATCTCTGACGACCTTGGAGTTCTCGCGAGCTTTTACTTTTCAACTACGGTTCGCACGGTTCAGATTTGGACAATCACTCTTGTAATGTCCTGATTTTCCACACTCATAATAGGTATTCCAGGTTTCTAATATGCCACTGCGGCCTCTATGTTGTTATCAAAACGGGTGTCCTACAATCTCTACTCATATGGCCAACTCTCTTGTAGTTATTGCACTCCACAGTGCATGGCCCAGTGTGGCGCAACTTACGTTTGTTGTAGAAGGGTAACTTTCCTACATATCTAATTTTGTTATTTTGGTCTAGCAATGTAAGCTCTCACGACCTTTTGTCGTTTATTTCGTTGTTGGCATTCCTTACCACTTTGGTTTCCTAACGTACGACCTAATCCATTTAGTTGCGAGCCAAGTGGATTCTTTCCTCATAAACAGCAATAGCTTTAATAGCATTACCAATTCGTTGGGTTATAATACACTCGATCCTCGTGGAACTCATTCCTTGTCTCATTGTCGATATTTTCTTCACATTCGAACGGAGTAAACGAAATAAAATAAGTCGAATTTCAAAAGTTGTTTTTTTTCTTTTTTTTTCCAAAAAGAAATAGAATGTTATGAGGTGATGGGTTAAAGTTGTGTGCGAGTTAATCGGCATGTTTCTAGAAGTTACGAGAAGTAAGAAGAGTTGAGACGTGACGAGATGAGATGTTTCTAGAAGTTACGGAAAGTAAGAAATGTTTCGACGCGTTGAGATGCGTAGGTGTTTTCAACAGCATGGGAGCGGGTGTTCCACGGTTCGTATTCGGGAGTCGGAATAGTAAGATAATCAGGGGGGTCGACAGACTGTAACAGGTTTCAAAGAGATGCAAAATGGTAAATGTTAAAGCGTAAAAAAAGTTTTAAAGATATATCGTTAATTATGCACGATGTTTTAGAGTAACGAGACATTTGTTTCACTCGCAATGTCTTAACAATAAACAAAGACCTTTGTGTCACTCCACAATGTATTAGGAAAAGTATATCATTTCATATTATTATATATATATATTATCATATATATATATATTTTTTACTATAATATATATATATATATATACATACATATTACAACTTCCATAGAAGTTATATGGGGATATATATGCTAAAGGCAATCGTAAAACGTAATGATTGAATAGAGCAAGACAAACGTTAAGCTCATAGCAAAGGAGCTCAAAGTGGCAAACAATAAACGCAAAGAAACATAACGCAGGGAAAGATAAACGCAGGGCAGAGATAAACCCATATCATAGCATGCTCATAAGGAAAATGGTTTCTCAGGTTATATTCCATAGCAAAAATATGGATATGGCACAATAAAATCAGTAACGGTTCAATTACTGTTTATAGACCAGCCTTATCATTTACTACTGGTTTGTCTTTATAACCTTGGCTCTGATACATATCTCTGACACCCATAATGGGGCCTGGCGGAATACGTTTTCTGGGGGCTTGACATCATATTATACATCACACATATATCAAGGGACTAGACACACTATGGACGTTTTGAAATTTCTAACTCGTTGTATTTTTTTATCGTTAAAATGGATAAGTCTTAAAGATTTGAAATAAAATTTAAAATGTTGCAGAGAAGCATAATTCAGTTTTCAAAAGAAGAGCTATGAATGATATATAACGTCTTGAAAGATGATATCATATTGGCACGTAGGATTCCACCTATAGCACATTTTAAAGAAGTCCAAAGATGAGCACCAGAAAAAAACATGTTTAAAACGTCAACATAAGTTGGTCGAATTCATAGGTTTGTTCAAACGTAAATTAGTATGGACCTACAAAAAAGGATATCAAAATCATATGCGACGGTTTAATATAGAAATTACAACCTTCACCTTAAAAGAGGTATTTACGTTTGCATCTAAGTTCATGACACTGAAGCTAATACTGAAAGATATACATGTACGTGCTTTAAAAGGCTTTGCCTTCAGGTGTTCGACCAAAGACCACTAATAGTTTAGACATGACATATATACGTTAGTTCATTGGAAATCTTGACACTAGCTAAAGTGCTTCTTACCAGGATTAGGGCATATTTATTCCCAGTAGAATTCTATTTATTCAATCGCGTCTCTCATTAAACGGTAATCGGTCAAGGGAAATTAACAGTTCCATGTTAACTTCAGGCCAATTAGTAGGTCTCAACACTACTTAGGCAACACGTTTAAGGGGAATTTCTCAAGCATAGTACTATGTGCCTTTTTATCAAAAACATGCAATGTTTCTCAACCCAAGTTATAAAACAATTATTCAAAAGAGTTAAGAGTAGGGCTATGTTATCACAATTGAGTCGCGTGTGAAATGATAGGGTAAACGGCTCTTAGGAATATGATCACACGAAAACGAAACAACGGTACACGGATGCAGACCTAAGAGAATATAGTTTCGTCATTAGAATCGGAGATGGGAAAATTGCGGATATGCATAAAAGTTTACTTGAAGTCACTTTGTTAATAAACGTTTGTGATCGTACTGTGGGTTGTTGGTATACAGTAAAGTTACATATATAAAATTATATATTTATATTTAAGTGTTATTATATATAAATTTAAATAAATAACATAAATAATAAATACATACATACTTCATATATTATATATATATACTATCTATTATATATAAATATAGATTATATATTATATTTATATATATACACACACATTTACTAGGTATTTTACACATATTTATAATGTTTATTCGACATATACTATATAAATATATGTATATAGACAATACATACTTATAAAGATATACATATATTATACATTATTCTCAATTTTGCGATATAAGTACAATGCTGAATCTTCTATACAAATTTAAGGAATCATTACCATAACTCGATTTTAGTATTGATTTGTGAATCACATTTGTGATTTATAGATTCGATTCACTATTAAATGATGTTTACTACCGGAGCCTATATATATATATAGGCTTCGGTTCCATTGAGAAGGTTTTTATTTTGAGAAGATTGAGAAATCTTCGTTTGAGCAAACTGATTCATATTTTTTGATTTGATTCACAAGTAAACATTGTTTTATGGTGAATCGAATCTAAAAATCACAAATTTGATTCACAAATCATTGTTAAAATCAAGTTATGTTAATGGTTCAGTAAATTTGTACAGATGATTCAGTATTGCACTTATATCGCAAAATCGAGAGATTTTTAACATTGATTCAATTTTTTTTACACATTTTGAATTATAATCACATTAAAATGAGTTTTACGTTTGAAAAACTTGAATCAAAGTTAAACATCTATCGTTTTTGAAAACCTTCTCAATCTTCTCAAAATAAAAACCTTCTCAATCGATCCGGATTATATATATATATATATAGGATCCGGATCGATTGGGAATGTTTTTATTTTGAAAAAATTGAGAAGGTTTTCAAAAACAATAGATGTTTAACTTTGATTCAATTTTTTCAAACGTAAAACTCATTTTAATGTGATTATAATTTAAAATGTGTAAAAAAAATTGAATCAATGTTAAAAATCTCTCGATTTTGCGATATAAGTGCAATACTGAATCTTCTATACAAATTTAAAGAATCATTACCATAACTCGATTTTAGCATTGATTTGTGAATCAAATTTGTGATTTATAGATTCGATTCACTATTAAATGATGTTTACTTGTGAATCAAGTAAAAAAATATGAATCAATTTGCTCAAACGAAGATTTATCAATCTTCTCAAAATAAAAACATTCTCAATGGAATCGAAGCCTATATATATATATATATATATATATATTGTATTGTTCGACTTTTTACCCAATAAACCCAAATATTGATTTAAAACCTTTTGATAATTATGTTTTTATATCTTTAATTTATCCATTTCCCGACAGGTCACCCATACTAGTGCTTCCATCACACGAGCACGCTTAACTGTCGGTTTTTAAATTAAATGCGTAAGTAGAAAATGTAAATAAGTATTTTAATTTATTTATATAAGTTAAGTATGTATATTATTTATCATTTATAAATAATATGTTTTTCGGAAAAGTTTTATAAAATATATCTTCACAATTTTCTAAGTATATAATTTTTATAAAATTTCGGCATGACCCATTCGTGTTTACACGTTTTTTCAAAGTCGTAGACTTTAATAAAAATCACTTTCAATTTACATTTCCCAAGTTCGATCAATCAAAATCCTTTACAACTAACCCTATACGCAAAAAGATATTAAATAAGTTCTCGGTTCATCAATAAGCTACAATAAGCTCTTGATAAGCCCAAGTAAATTAAGCCAAACCACATAAGCTCAAGAATAAGCTTGTGGTGTCGGGCTTTGGATGCGGGACGCGGCTAAAAGCCCAAACAAATCATATTCTGGCTTACTTATTAAGCCGAATAACTTTGCCATTTGTCCTTTCTAAATAAGCTAGAAAATAAGCTAATATATAGAAGCCGAAACAAAATAAGCTAAACAAACACTTCTCCTTTCTTTTCTAGTTGGGTCGAACCAAACATAAGCCCATTAAGCTCAATAAAATCAAAATAAGCTTTTCCACAAGCTTATTATATAAGCCGAATACAAATAAGCCATAAAGTATCATTTTTATTATACAAAGATAACCACGATCACAAAACTATACTTTTCTTATATTTCTTTCACTATTTCGAACCATATGCATAACCTTTTAAGGTTTATGTAGTTTTAAAATCTTTGTTTTTACAAAATAAGTCGTACAACTAGTATGTATGCATCAAGATGTTTATGAAAGTACAATTTATTAAAAGATTTGAAGACTTACAAAGTATGAAGGTTTAACAAATACCCGAATGATACAAATAATCAAACTTTCAACAAATCTTCAAGAGTTTTTGATTAAAGATGAAAAGTTTATGGATTTATGTGTGTGTGTGTTTTTCGTTGACTAGGGGGACAAGAGAGAAAAGAAAACTCAAATGCTAAGTGTGTGTGTTTTATGAATGAGAAAATAGAAGTAATGTGTATATGAAATGCCAAGTTTATTTCACACACTAAAAGTGTGTAGTGTGTGTGTGCGTGTAATAGGACAAGGAAAGAGAGGGGACCAAAATGATCTCCCAATCACAATGAAACTAGGACAAAATGATAGTTGTAAACCTTATCTTATTGTATTTGAATTTCAAATGGCATATTGGTTACTTAGGGTGTGGTTTGGACGCATGCATGCATGAGGGGAGGGACCAAAATGGTTTTTATTATTTTAAGATGCTAGTGCTTCATTTTTGATTTAATTTCCAAGACTTCATGCATGCATAGGTTATTAGTTATACCTGGAATACGCAAATAACAAAAACGAATAACGACTTCACGAAATTTTTTGAAATTTTAAATATCAATTAAAAATGTAAAAACGCTTCTACTGACGAAAGACTACGATGATTGGATGCACGGATCGCTTCTGGCAATGATTTTCAGTAAATAACGGAACAACTTCCCGGTTACCCTTAAAATTAAACGAAACATTAAAAATTCAAATTATCAAACGGAAACGGCTAAAATATTGATCAGAAATTTATAGGTTGTCACATATTACTAGTCTTAAAGCTCTTGATGAAGGTTATTCTAGTAAGAACTATGTAAGGAAGTTTCTTAGGGCTCTACATCCTAAATGGAGAGCAAAGGTCACGACGATTGAAGAGTCGAAAGACTTAACGTCACTATCTCTTGATGAACTTATCAGGAACCTCAAAGTTCATGAAATGATCATCAAGAAAGATTCTAAAATAGTCAAAGCAAAAGTTGAAAGGAAATCTATTGCTTTAAAGGCTAAGAAAGAATCTAGTAATGAAGAGTGTTCGACTTCCAGTAGTAAAGACGAAGAGTACGCCATTGCGGTAAAAGACTTCAAGAAGTTCTTTAAAAGAAGAGGTAGATTCGTGAGGCAACCTCGGAATAACAAAAAGACGTTCCAAAGAAGCCGTGATGACAAGAATGGTAAAAGTGATAGAAAATACTTTAGATGCGGCGATCCAAATCATCTTATTGGAGAATGTCCAAAACCACCGAAAGATAAGAACCAAAGAGCTTTTGTCAGAGGCTCTTGGAGCGATAGCGGTGAAGAAGATGATGAGAAGGTCAAAGATGAAACGTGTCTTCTAGCTCATGCATCAAGTGAGGTATGTTCTGAATCCTCCTACTTTAGTGATGAAAATTCATCAATTGATGATTTAGCTTTAGATAATAAATATGATAAATTATGCAAAATGAGTCTAAAGATAATCACTAAGAACAAAAGGTTAAAAGCTACTATAAATAGTATAGAAAATGAGCTTTGTAAATTAAAAGATAAATTGTCCATACTCGAGAAAAACAAGGGAGTTGATCTTGATTGTGCAAAGTGTCATGCGCTTAAAATTGAGAATGAAAAGCTCAAAGAAGAATCCACTAGATTAAACAAATTTGAAAAGAGTACACATTGCTTAAATGAAATGTTAAGTAATCAAAAACCATCCGGTGATAAATTAGGTTTAGGGTTTAATTCATTTTAAGCATCATCTAGTAGAACTAAGGAAATAAAATTTGTGAAAGCTCAAAAAAAGGCGTACTCTGATGGAGGTCCCATAAATATGGGTGGCCCCCTAAATGACCAGGAGGCCCCCAAAATAATTATGGGACCACCACCAACAACGCCTGGATCTGAGAAACTATGTCTTTTCAAAAATCCATTTTTGGTCATAGACCAAAACACATAATTGTAAACAAAGCCAAAGTTCCTGTTGCTAGTGACAATGAAGTTAAACAATTCTATAAGCCATTGTCAAAACCCGGAGTTGGATTTTTGAAACCAAACTTTAGGTCAAAAACTCCACCTCCTAGAAAAGTTAATAATAATTATCCTCGTTCTAAAACACCGCAATCAAGAAGACATGTTGGTCGACAAAACCAACCTCATGGCTTTCCCGTAACTTGGAACAACTTTCCACGTCAAAGTTACATGCCATGGGAAATGTGTCTTCCATTCTCACATCCCAACCAATTGCATCAAATGCAAGGGATGTTTGGCACTAACAACTTTGGACCCATGAGATATTGGGGACCAAATGTTTGAGTTATTGTCTTATATAAATAGATATGCCTTGGAGTCGACTTGGAGCCCGACGAATGGATCAAGGATAGCGGATGCTCTAAACATATGACGGGCAACCGAAAGCTCTTCTCCACTTACAAGGCATACAATGGAGGTAACGTCATTTTTGGTAGTAATCTTCGCGGTAACATCATTGGCAAAGGTACGATTTCTAATGACTCTCTCAAAATAGATAATGTAGAACATGTTGATAACTTAGGATTTAATTTGCTAAGTATAGGACAAATATGTGACAATAAGTGTAGAGTAACTTTCTCTGAACATGATAGTGAAATCACTAAGGACGGTAAAGTCATAGGTAGAGGTATTAGGAAGAAAGGCTTATATGTGATGAAATTAGGAAATAAGCCAAAGGATCAAATTTGTCTAACAACGATTGATGAAAATTCCACCTTGTGGCATAGGAGATTAGGACACGCAAATATGCGTCTCATTCAATCGTTGGCCTCTAAGGAATTAGTTAGAAACTTACCTAAGCTTAAGTTTGATCAACATTTTTGTGATGCTTGCAAAATCTGATAACACTTCTGTGATGCTTGCAAAATTGGAAAACAAGCTCACGCTAGTCACAAAGCTAAGAATATAATCTCAACGACTAGATGCTTAGAACTCCTTCATATGGATATCTTCGGTCCATCCGTCATACGGAGTTACGGAGGAAACCGCTACACCTTAGTCATAGTAGATGACTACTTTAGGTATACTTGGACTATATTCCTTAAGGATAAAACCGAAGCCTTTGATCAATCCGAAATATTTAGTAATAAAATTCAAAACCAATTAGGATGTACAATAGGTGATCCAATTAAGAACCGACCACGTATAGAATTTTGCTAAATGAGGTGCAATTTGGATATGTAATGCCAAGGACTTACACCATAAACTTCTCGGGCTCCACGCACTCCTCAATCAAATGGGCGTAGGTTGAAAGGAAAAACAGACCCTTCAAGAAATGAGTAGGACATGTTTGAATGTAGTAATCATTACACAAAAATTTTGGTGTAAACGCCGTAGCTACCTTCAACAGACATTCTCATCAAATCCAAATTAGAGCCATCCTAGAAAAACACCTTACGAATACTTGAGAGGTAGAAACCTACTCTTATTTATTTTTAGATTGTTAATGGAAGCAAGTGCTTCATTTAAACACTAAAGAACTACCTTACCAAGTTTTTGAGACCTAAAGTCATATGAAGGGTCTTGTTTAGGATACTCCCAAATATAGAAGCCTACCATTATCCTTAAATAAACCCTAGGAAAAATGAAGAATCACTCAACATGAATTCGGAGAAACTCCTCCCACCCTCTAAGACATCCACCCTTGGTAGATGTTGGACGTTAGATGCAGAAGAAGCAATTTTAGGTATGCCAGAAAAGAAAAAGTTAGAAAATGACATTAAGGATGAAACTTTAGAGATTGACGAAATAGTTAATATTAAGGAGTCTATGGACCATCCATTAGAAAATGTATGAAACCTTAACCAAAGAACCCTTTAGGTCGACAAGCCAAAAACAATAGTGTTAGGATCTCAAACTAGATAGATCTTCTAGCCTTTGTGTGGTTTATAGTACTCTTATGGAATCACAAGCATATACGAGAGAGACTCTACAAATGATTAGGCGGAAACTAAACAATTCAAACAAAGAAAACAACAAACTGAACAATGGATCCTCTATGGATCTTTCAATTGATAATAAAAAGTTTTTTAAATTTGCAATCGGTGGCAAAACCCTAAAGCTAAGGTTTCTTTTTAAAGAGAAGGAAACCCTAAATTAGTCAACAAGAAAACAAAAATTCCGAAGAAAGATATAATCAATATCAATCATTTCTAATTTATCTTCATTCCCTATATTAATGAGAGAATACTAGAATATAAACTATAATTCCTTAATTACATTAATTACGTCTATAAATAACAATCAGCAGATTCTATCTCTGTATACAGAACGAGAACATGACCACAGAAACATACTCAGCCAGGTAATCTACTTGACATTAGTACTATCAGCAGAAAACAACTGTGTAACTGAGCCCTAATTAGAGACTCAGTCACGACCACCTCACGGCCGTCAATAGTTGCAACTAGGTCACGAGACCCAGCAGCATTTGGGCGAACTGTAGCTGTTGCCCAAAATTGGATTGAAATGAGTCAAACACGACCGGAGGGTCATGTGTTAAAGCGTACCTTAATGGAGAGTGGTCCAAATAGCTGAGGATATCTGTGAAGTCCTCGGAACCTCTTTCCCTTCCCAAGTAAGCGATTCTGTTGTGATCATCTTTGTACTGGAGTACCGCCATTGGTGATTAATGAATGTAGGTTGAAGAAACAGAGTATACAAAGGCAAAAGATTTGGGTGTATGTGTGTGTGGGAAAGATGAAAAATTGATTTGGGATTAATTAGGTTAATTGTGTCCAATGTGTGAAAAGTTAACCTTTTAATTTGATTGGTACAATTTTAACCTTGGAAGTTGAAGTAATTGAGTGAAAATCAACTTGTACGCCACCTGTTCAGGCAAGTGGTGACCGCCAAATCCATATAATAGAGATTTAAAACGAAAAACTATTCAACTTCTATTTTTAAGACCAGCAGGTAGAAAGTCAATCAGCAGTAACAAGTCTTAAAAAAATCAGCAGAAACAAGTCAAGCAGCAGAATGAATATGTGAGCAGCACAAACTATTCAGGCAGCAGATACATTGTTACACCAGCAGGAATGGAGACTACCAGCAGAAACCAAGTGACTAGTGGCAGAGACCAACCAACCAGCAATATCAAGCTGAGCACAGCAGAAACAGGTTACTACCAGCAGAAATAAGTCAGCCAGCAGGAACATGATACTACCAGCACAAACTTTCTCAAAGAAACAAAACTTCCGCTCTTGCTATATCCACTACCGAAGCCGAATACGTAAGCACCGGAATGGCATGTCAACAAAGATATGCGAATGAAAACAAGGTCTTATCGACTACGAAGTACGACTCGACAGAACTGTTCCTATCATGTGCGAAAAACAAAGGACGCGATTGACCTTAGCAAAAACTCGGTGAACATTCTGTACCAACACATCGAAATTCGTACCACTTTCTTCGTGATAATGTAAGAAAAGGACAATATCTCAATCAAAAAAGTGTTGTCGGTCGACAAACATCGCCGACATTTCTTAGTAAACCCCTTCTAAAAGTGAGTCGTTTAACTATCTACGTAGTGGTTTAGGATAATGGAAAACACATTCCATAAACCTTATGTGTCCGCTTCTCCTTCTTCTAGTTTCGATTCTAGTTCGTGTTTCATTCCGTGTCGTGACAACTTGAATACTTCATCCGAAGTACTTTAAGCATTTTTAATTCGTGAAATGAAAATTAAAATGTCACTCCTCTTAGTTAAATTTTTGTTAAAAACTCAAGTCCAATACCCTTTACTGAGGGCGGCCCCTATATCGGCGGCCCCCTAATATATTTGGGACCGCCAGGAGATATGGGACCGCCATCAGCAGACCATAATATGGAACACTTAAACAAAATTCTTCAAAACACAAAAACAAACACTCCTTTATCTGCTGCCATTGATGAACACGACCCAAAACCTACCGAAACTCAAATTCAACCATTAAAACATCAATTGAAGATCAAATCAACACTAATAATCAATCCTAATATCACAAAGATCATCAATTGTAAGTCATTTCATCTATTTTCTTTCAATTTGAGTCTAGGGTTCATGATGAACACCAAAAATTAAAATTGGGGATTTTCGTGTTTTCTTTTAATTTTGTACAATTAAGACAACTAGGATACAATGTATAACTAATATGCTTCCCGTAGATATAGGATTTGCATACATTTGTGAATTTGTTGAAAAATTAATTTTGAACCAAAACCCCAATTTTATTTTCAAATCACTCACGTTAGGAACATAATAAAATTGTTGTTATACATTGTTAATCCAACCTAAAAACGTTTTCAAACACATGCATAATGATCTCATGAACAAATTTCGAGATACATAATTCATATGTATTTTTCGACTTGTCTGGATGAGAAAAATCAAATTAAGGAGCGTTTGGATTAACTCTTAGGATTTTATGTTTAGGTCGAGTTAATCGTTACTCCACATTTGTTACATTTAGGCACACACTAGACACAAGCTTAAAACTTCAATACAAGTATAAGCAATTAAAATATAATTTTATTTATGTCATTTTAGGTAACAATGCCTCGAGTTAGCGGACTTGATCATCAAAAGACACGAAACTACATACCTCTCATATCAAATGAATTTAATCAACCCTTACTAAACACAATGGCAAACCTTGAAAAATGATACTTTCATAAGAGAAGGGCTGTGAGTCAAAATTTCAAAAATATGAGTCATATTTGTGCCAAGTTTGAGTCGATCGATTTTGATTGTTTGTTAAACATTAACGAACAAATTGTACCTCGTTTTGTTCTCGAGTTCTATAGTCAACTCACTTTTACCTTTAATCCCGAGGGTTACTTCGTTGTCAACTTTGTCATTCAAAACAAGTCATTCTCTCTTACTCTTGAGAAATTTGGTCAAATTCTAAAATTCCCCTTCAAAGGTCAAGCCTCTCACACCGACATGTGGTCACTCGACCACTTGCTAATAAGTGTTTCGAGTAAAGGTCGTTATAAGACCACTCCTCCTTCTCCACGTATCATCAAGTCTTTTATTCAAATCCCTCGACAAGGTCAAAAAACTCGTACCATAAATATGAAAACCATTGTCGTAGGTGATAACAAAATCCTAACCCGAGAGATTCATACTCATATGAAACCTTGGGTTGACATTATTCGTGAAAACGTCATTTGTCTAGGAGGACATAGGGATCATGTCTCCGCTTGTCTTTGTCACATGCTTTATTGCATTGAGACCTCTACTCCTTACAATCTAGCAATCTTCATTCTCAAAAGAATGGAAAAGACTCGAAGCAAACCAAAGGAACTTTTACCTTATGGAATGCTTTTGACTAAATTATTCTAGCATATTGTGTCCATCTCTCCTGAGCTAGCATTCGATCATTACCTCGCACATGATCGAGCCATGCATCCGCTCACTCCTCATTATGAGTGAAAGACGCGAGCGGATCGAGGCAAGAAAAGACCTTGTGAGTCAAATGCTAGCTCCTCTTCCACCACTCAAAATCATCTCTCTTTATCTCTTTCACTAGACGCCATAGTTGATGAAAATGATGATGACTCATTTCATTCCAACTCGTCTTCTTCACCTTCCTAAAAAGTCTCTTCTTTATATAATGTTTTCCCTAGAGTCACTCAAAACCCTCCTCATGAAAGTCATTACTTGAATACCCATCTCTCCGAAACTATTAATCTTCAAATCCAACAAAGAGATGCTCACCGGGAAGGGTTAAGGTTAATTGGACAAGCTCTCAAGAACATGATGGGTGGAAAACAAAAATGAACGTGTTGGCAAAACTACTATGACACTACTACTACTACTATTATTATTATTATTATTATTATTATTATTATTATTATTATTATTATTATCATCATCTCTCGTGTTTTAATACATTATATTTTTCTATTATTAGGACTAGGAGTAGCAAATTTTATTTGCATTTGACTTGAATAATCTTCTACATTCTACTAACTTTCTATGACTAGCAAATTTTATGATTATAACATGAGAAGAAATGCCACTACTTGCTAATAATATGTATGTTAGAATAGAACTTCATATTATTCCCTGAACTAGTTGATTCTTGAATGTTGGTAAAAGCCAAAAACACTGAACTTAAGAAAAGGAGAAAACTGGAAATCTTCATGCCTCAAGAAAACAGCCCCCTTATATACCCGGCGGCACCCCAATATATTTGGGACTGCCTGGTGATATGGGACCGCCACCAGGAGGGAAAGAAAATTTTCAAATTTACCTCGTTTTATGTATCTTGACCCTCCTACCTACATCCTCAAGTTGTCATTTCCCATATTGGCTAAACCATATTTGGCATTCTCTTCTTACTAAACCATGCTTTGTCACTTTATCCAATCTTTCTCATTATTTAATCACCCAACTTTCATACTTTACCACCATCTTCATCTCCTTGAAATCTCTCTTTTTCTTTATCAATGTCTTGCTCAAACCACCATTCCAACTTTTCTAGAAAACCAAGGATGTCGGTTAGACAAGTATGGAAACATAAAACATCCACTCCAAAATCATCACCTCCTTCCCAGAATGACTCACCTCCTCTTCCTCCAAGAATCTACTTACAATCTCCTTCACCACCATCTTACAATCCCTTAAGAGATCAAATGATTAACCAACTCCACAACATTTCCACCATTCTTGATTCACATAATAATCCATCCAATGCCTACATTCATACACCACCTTCACCACCACCACCACAAATTCATCCTCCTTTTCATGCTCAAGTTGAATTTCACTTAAGTTTTTGTCATTGTTGCAAGTTTTCTAGACACCAATTCCATTCTTTGAGAAATGAAATCAACTTCATTTACTATCTCCTAACCCGTCTCATCCCTCCAACCCTTATCCCTCCAAATCATGGTTTACCAACCCCTTCTTTTTCCCTCTTTAATTAATCATTCCTACATGATTAATCTTCCTAAATAATTGCTCTCTAATCTTTTGATTATGGCATCTTCTACCTTTCAAGAATCAACTAGTGTAGATCAATGCCTTATTATGTCTTTATGATTATCTACTTTCTATTGTAATGATTCATACAAATGTTGTATGAATGTGTCTTAGCTCTAATTAAGATCTAGTTTTTAAATTTTATATTGAATGTATTAGTTGGATGTGCTAGTGTATGAGTTTCTTGTTGGTTGAATGAAACTCTTCTTTTGTTAAATTGAATACAATGTGTTAACTTGAAAGATATTTGTCTTGCACTTGTACTTCTAACCTTGTTTTGTAGCACACAATTTTTGTAAGATCGATCCCTTGGTGCCCCGAACAAGGGGGAGCATACATCAAGGGGAGTCTTGATATCGTCGATTTCTTTCTTCTTTCGACAACTCGACAATCATTCTTTTTGAATTCGACAAAAAAGGGGAGAAATGAAACATAACTCATTTAATAATTTGCATCTTTAATTTTTATTTAAAATGATTTTATATTTTGTCATCATCAAAAAGGGGGAGATTGTTAATATAAATAATGTCTAAAAATGTTATTTATATTTTTCGACCTCTCAACGTTTTGATAATAACAAAATGGAAAAACGTTTACAATAAAAATAAAAGTTTACAAATTATCAAATGTAAAATTCCATTTCTAAGATTAGTGATCACTTAAGGTATGAACAAATAAAATAATTAAGCATGATTAGTGATCAAGAAAATATTTTTCTCTTAATCCTCACTTTTAATTCTACAAAAGTATTTTCTCAAAAATACATTTACAAAATATTTTTTAATTAAAAGAAAAGTTTTATTAAAAACATAAAATTTGAAATTTAAATTTCCCTCCCCTCAAATGGAAGGTTCCATAACAGATACAACCTTCACCACAAAAAGAAAAAAAGGGAGCGGAGTCTAGTGGCGGCCCCTTATAGGCCTGGCGGCCCCTTTATATGTAAGGGACCGTCGGGACCGCCACCAGATGATTGTTGAGATTCCCTACCTATAAATACTGCTCCATTCCCAGCAGAAAAACATTCCTCTTTGCACGAAATTTTTTAGTCTTTTCTTTCTTTCTCTAAACCTTCTTTCTCTCACTAAAACTCTTGATCACAAAGATACTTAGATCTTGTTTCAAGTGATCTAATCTCTTCTTCTCATCTCTTCTCTCTCATTCAAGTGCAAGAGAAGAACACTCGTATTCGTCAAGAAACAAAGTGTTAATTAGTAATCTCTCCTCTTTTCTTCTAAGTACAAAACCTCTATTGTATTTATCTTATGTATTTGTGTGATTCAGATATTGTGTAGTTCCGATAGTGTAGATCTTGTGAAGTGATAGATTGGTTCTAGCTAAGATTAGGACTTGACATTTAGCTTAGTGTCAGAAAATAACATAAGCGACATGTAAACGATTTTTTTCGCCTAAAAGGAGCTTGTTGACATAGTGAAATCTTAAGTCGGATACTCGGGGAGTGGAGTAGGGCGAAGAGGTGCTTCGTAGCCAAACCACTATAAAATCTTGGTGTCTTGGTTTGGTTGTTTCTTTCCTTATCTCTTTATATTATTATTGTTGTTATTTAGTTTTTGTTTAGATAGTTATTGCTTGTTCATATTGTGATTTGATTGAACATATAACTCGGATCTATACATTTTTTAAAGTAAACTTTTAAATCGTAAAACAAACATGTAAACTATTCACCCCCTCCCCATTTAGTTTCTACATAAGCTACTAGAAACAGAGGAAAAGCAATTATCAACTCTTCTGCTCTTATTTATGATCAAGAACCTGCCACGGTTACTGAAGATGATGAAATGTTAAAGGAAAAGGAGATTGATAAAGTCATGGCTTTAATTTCTCTATCATTCAAGAAAATATAGAAACCTACCAACAACAACCTTTTAACTTCATCAAATACCAGTAGAGCTAATCAAGATAATTCTCCAAGAATCAACAGAGGAACTGGGTATGAAAATCAAAGAGTAGTTAATGTTGTTGGGGCTAGGGAAAATGTAGGTACTCCGGTAGTGCAAAAGTCTGGGATTCAATGTTATAATTGCAAGGAATATGGGCATGTATCAAGGGAATGTCAAAAATCGAAACGAGCAAAGGATGCAGCTTATCACAAGGAAAATATGCTATTATGTAAGCAAGAGGAAGTTGGAGTTCAGTTGAATGCAGAGCAAGCTGATTGGAGGGATGACACTAATGATGAATCTGACGATCAGGAATTGGAAGCACATTATATGTACATGGCACAGATTTAAGAGGTTACTCTAGATGCTGCTGATAATTCTGGACCCATCTTCGATGTTGAGCCATTGCAAAAGGTACAAAATAATGATGATAACTATAATGTGTTTGCCATTAAAAATGAACATCCTGAGCAACCCGAATCTGTTAATGACACATATCTGAAAGAACAAGGTGACACTAACATCACTATTGATTCATTGGATATGCGTTATGATAGAGAACATGATGACCAGGATGATACTGATGAACTTGCTCAAGAACGTGATTTGCTTGCTTCTTTAATTGAAAAACTAAAGATTGATGACAGCAAAAAACATAATAAATTTTTGGAATCATCAAACAAGGCTTTAGTTGATAAATTGAAAGGTAAAATTAAGGATTTCAAAACCAAGAATAAAAGTTTAGAATCATAAAATAACCATTTCAAAGAAGCAAACAATGAACTGTCTAAGACTAATCAGTTGATGTTTAAAGACCTTAAGAAGTTCCAAGCGGAACTTGATAGGTACCATGATGTGAATTAAGCGTCAAAGGTGGCAATTGATTGTGCAAAATCTAAAGGAGATTTAATGTCATACAAAATAGAATCTAAAAACTCATCTAATGAATATACTTGAAAGATAAATGATTTAAATCAAACGATTTCGGATATGAAAAAGGAGCTTTTTGCACATCAAGAAACCATCTCCATAATGTCACAAGAAAAAAAGGCTCAGATTAAGTTTTACAAAACTCGTGAAGATAAAGAACTTGATAAGGTCATTGCTTTAGAAAACAAAGTCAAGGTTTTGGATGATATTGTATATAAAACCGGTCAATCTGTTCAAACAATGAATATGCTTAATCATAATTGTAAAACGAGTTTTTCCAAACCTGAGTTCCTCAAGAAAGCGCAAAGAGCGAATCCTCGTCTGTATGATATAGGTTGCTATAATGATAATCTTGCTTTAACGTTAGCCCCTGAATCTGACAAAACGATTCGTCTTGCCAAAGAAAGTCGATCAAAATTAAGCGATTTAATTAGACCTTTTGATTATGACCAATTGAATAACCTTTATGATTTGTTCATTCCACAAAGTGAAACGTCTCCTGAACAACACTATTTTTCAAAAGAGTCAAAGATGAGTCATACATCTTCTAAAAATGAAATTTCCAAAGAGTCTTTTAATAATCAAATAACTTTGTTAGAAAAACAAATGGATGAATCGATTCCATGGGATCAAAAGTGTAAAAGCTCTAAAGAACTTTTCAAAATTAAAAGAAGTGTTGACACGATCTTTGATGGTGTGGAACGTTGCAAACAAACAATCGCTAAAAGAACATATTTTGGTAGCATAGATCCATTCATTCAAAACACTATCGGAGGAAATTTTTGCCCTCAAATTAGAATAATCAATGCTGACTTAGAAAAATTTCACTTGTGTTTGAAAGAGGAAATGGTTACTGATTTGAGATACTTTAATTCTCTTAAACTTGAAGTAGACTCTCTCAAATCTCAACTGGACATTCAAAAAACACAGTTTTTTAATGAAATCGATCGAATTTTAAGGGAATATTACTATGCTGATCACATGAATGCAATACTTGGTGTGTACACTGATATAGATGAAGTTAGTAATTTGCAATGTGATTATCTGGAAACTTTGAAAAAATGTGAACATCTTGAAAAGGAGCTTTCAAAAAGTAGAACAATGTTAAATAGTTTTGAGGCACTTCAGAAACATGCGATTAATCTTGAACTTGATTTACAACAATGTAAAAAAAAAAGATAAAAAATGGCAAATCTTTCAAAGAAAATCAGTTTAACGTATTTCTGAAAGAACGTGAACAATATTTTGAAATTCAAGACTTGAAAGCTCAATTACAAGACAAAAGAATTACAATAAGTGAGTTGAAGAAACTCATAGAAAAGATGAAAGGAAAATCTGTGGAAACTAAGTGTGAAAAATCATCGGTTATTCGATAACCGAATGCTTTTAAAAGTCAAAGACAATCAATTTTAGGTAAACCAGCTATTTTTTCAGATTCTCTTGAAAAGAAAGATTTTTCAAAGTCAAAGTCAGTTACCAAACATATTTTGTCAAATGATTTTTCAAAACCAGTCACTGCACAGATTTTGCCTTAGAATATAAAGTCAATCTTAAAGAACACAAATGTGATTGCTCCAGGAATGTATAAAGTGCACACAAAGCCTAATCAAACTAGAACATCACAGTTGCCTCAAGACATTAGGAAAACTAACAAACGCGTGTCTTTCTCTACAGGAGTAATTTCCACTACTAGTGTTAGCAGACTACAGCTTAAGAGCAATCAACTAGACGATAGAGTCATGCCTAACAATAGTCAAGGAAGAAGCAAGAAGTAGAAGACCACTGTAGGAATTTTAAGTTTACCAATAATAAAATGTCTGTAACTGCGTGTAATGACAGTTTGAATGCTAAGACCTCGAATGTAAACTTTGTTTGTGTTACTTGCAGAAAATATGTGCTGAATGACAATCATGATATGTGTGTTCTTCACTATATTAATGGCGTGAATTCTAGGACTAAAAAACCCATGGTTGTGCCCATTAGTACTAGAGAACATAAACGAATAGTGAACCAATCAGTTGCAACACCCCTTAAGAGAACAGTTGCTTCAGAATCTACTAACCAGAAACCTAAACACACAACTAGGAAGCTCTATGAGCATGTTAGTAAGACATGTAGTTGGTGGTATCCTAAGTTTACACCGTCCGGATACAAATGGAAACCTAAGTCCCCAATAGGAAATGTCAACACAAATGTTAGTATGCCTCTAGGAAATGCATCTAGACCTGCTAATATTCTGGAACCTATTACTCCTAGGTGTTCTACTGTGTCCAATACTCCATTGTCTTTTAATTCTTTTGCAGCTCGTAGAGATAATTCTATTCATCGTCGACTCTGGGTGCTTAAATCACATGATGGGAAATCTCAAGCTCCCAAGTAATTTTGTAGAGAAATTTCTAGGTACGGTGAAGTTTGGGAATGATCAAATTTCACCGATTCTTAGTTATAGAGATCTAGTTCAAGGAAAAATCACTATCAAAAGAGTTTATTACGCCGAAGGGCTTAATCACAATTTATTCTCTGTTGGTCAATTCTGTGATGCGGATTTGGAAGTTGCTTTTTGGAAGTCTACATGTTATATCCGTGATTTGAAGGGAAATGATCTTCTCACAGGCTCTCGTGGCACAGATCTGTATTCCATCACTCTTCAAGACACATCTACTCCTAATCTAATTTGCTTAATGGCTAAAGCTTCATCGTCCCAAGCATGGTTATGGCATCGTCGTCTTTCTCATCTAAACTTCGACACCATCAACTTGCTTTCAAAGAATGATATTGTGATTGGTCTTCCAAAGTTAAAATTCGTCAAAGATCATCTTTGTTCTTCTTGTGAGTTAGGGAAAGCCAAACGAAAGTCTTTTCACGCAAAGACTACCCCAAGCTCCAAAAGACGGTTACAACTTCTACACATGGACTTATGTGGTCCCATGCGGGTAGAAAGTATTAATGGAAAGAAATATGTTCTCGTAATTTTTGATGACTACTCAAGATATACTTGGACTCACTTCTTGAGGTCTAAAGATGAAACACCTAAAGTTCTTATTGATTTCCTCAGACTTGTCTAAAGATGACTTCATGCTCAAGTCAGAACAGTTCGAACTGACAAAGGCACATAATTCTTAAATAAAACCCTTCATGCATACTTTGCAAAAGAAGGTATATGACACGAAACGTTCGTTTCTTGAACACCTAAACAAAACAGCATTGTCGAAAGACGGAATTGTACTCTTGTTGAGGCTGCTCGAACAATGCTAAGCGCCGCTAAAGTTCCCTTGTTCTTTTGGGCTGAAGTAATTGCAACAACATGTTTTACCCAAAACCGTTCACTTGTAATACCCCGACATGAGAAAACACCTTACCACATCATCAATGGTTGGAAACCGTCTGTTAAGTTCTTTCACATTTTTGGCTCTCTTTGCTACATCATCAGAGATGGTGAAAATCTTGATAAAATGAAGGAAAAAGGTGATGCATGTATTTTTGTAGGGTATTCTACTCAGTCAAGAGCTTACAGGGTATTTAACAAGAAAACAAGAGTGATAGTTGAAACCATTCATGTTAACTTTGACGAATTGCCTCAAATGGCGTCAGATCACGTCAGTTATGACCCCGTTCCACAATGTACGACAACGGCACTTAAACATGACAGTTTAAGTCCTGGTCCCCAAAGTCAAGAAAATGTTCCTCAAGCAGCTGAGACAGTAACAACATCAAATTAGCTGAATTTGCTATTTAGTCCGATGTTCGATGAATTACTCAATGGAACTACTCCAGTTGTATCAAAGTCTTCCGATGTAACTACTGCTGATGCTCTTAATAAACGTCAATAACAAAACACAACTTCATCTTTTACAACAACTATTGATGCAGATGTACCTCCATTAAACATTCAAACAACACCTCAAACTATAAATCAAGCACCAACTCATGTACCAACTGTCAATGCAACTGAGAACATTATTCAAGCAGAAACCAATAACAAATATGCACAAGTTGACGATGATGAATTTGTAAATGTCTTTAGTACATCGGTACAAGAACTAGGGGAGACATCTTCTCGTCATGTTGATTCGTCAAACATGCATACATTCTATCAACACCATCCCTCTGCACACCATTGGACAAAAGATCATCCATTAGAACAAGTCATTGGAAATCCTTCTCAATCAATTAGAATAAGACGTCAGCTAGAAACAGATGGCGAGTTTTGTATGTTCGCACTCACCGTGAGTCGAACCGAACCAAAAAACATCAAAGAAGCCATGGCTAATTCTGCATGGATTGAAGCGATGCAGGAAGAACTTCACCAGTTTGATCGATTAGATGTATGGGAATTAGTTGATAGACCACTCTGCAAAAATGTCATTAACCTGAAGTGGCTCTGGAAAAACAAACGTGATGAGGAAAATATTGTAATTCGTAATAAATCTCATCTTGTAGCTAAGGGATACGCACAAAATGAAGGAATTGATTTCGAAAAGTCATTCGCACTAGTTGCTCGGTTGGAAGCTATCCAATTATTCATTACATATGCTGCACACAAATCATTTACAATATACCAAATGGACGTTAAAACAACATTTCTTTACGGACCTCTGAAGGAAGAAGTGTATGTAAACCAGCCAGATGGATTCGCAGACCCATATCACCCTGACAAAGTCTACCATCTCAAGAAGGCATTATATGGACTTAAACAAGCACTAAGAGCGTAGTATGATGAACTCTCTAAATTCCTGATATCAAAAGGATTCTCAAAAGGTTCTATTGATCCAACTCTGTTCATAACTAAACATGGGGACGACATATTGCTTGTGCAAATTTATGTTGATGACATTATTTTTGGTTTTACGAACCCAAAACTTTCAAAAAGGTTTGAAAAACTAATGCACATAAAGTTTGAAATGTATATGATGGGGGAGCTGAAATTCTTTTTAGGAATTCAGATCCACCAATCCCCTCGTGGTATCTTTATAAACCAAGCTAAGTATGTTTAAGAGATACTTAAAAAGCATGGTATGACCTCATGTGATAGTATTGGTACTCCAATGGCTACAAAACACCTAGATGCTGACTTGAGTGGTACTCCGGTCGACCAAACAAAATATTGTTCTATGGTCGGAGCACTCATGTACCTAACAGCAAGTAAACCAGATATTATACATGCAACATGTTATTGTGCTCGCTATCAAGCGAAACCGACTGAGAAACATCTCACTGCGGTTAAGCGGATCTTTCGATACCTCAAAGAAACCATTAACATGAGACTCTTGTATTTGAAGGACACCGGTTTCGAACTAACTGCTTTTTCAGATTCGAATCACGCGGATTGTCTCGATTCACGAAAGAGTACATCTGGTGGCATACAATTTCTAGGTGGTGACAAGTTAGTCAGGTGGTCATCCAAAAAGCAGGACTGCACTTTAATGTCTTTAGCAGAAGCCGAGTATGTGTCTTTATCTGCGTGCTATGCTCAAGTTCTATGGTTGAGAACTTGGCTCACAGATTATGGCTTCCACTTTGATAAAATACCTATGTATTATGACTCAAAGGCAACCATATCCATCTCGTGCATTCCAGTACAACATTCCCGTACCAAGCACATCGATGTCAGATATCACTTCATAAAGGAATAGGTTGAAAAGGGTATTGTTGAATTATTCTTTGTCGGAACTGAATACCAGTTAGCTGACCTGTTTACTAAAGCTCTGTCGAAAGATAGGTTTAAGTACCTCGTCAGACGACTTGGTATGAGATGTTTGACTCCAGAAGAACTGGAGGTTCTGGCAAACAAATCTGCTTGATTTATCAAACATCAATTTGTAAATATTTTTATTCTCTCTTTATTTTGATTTATAAATATTTTTGAAAAACAAAATAGAAAAATATAAAACCAAGAAAAAGAAAATAAAAAAATATAAAATCTAGAAAAACAAAATATAAAATAAGAAAATTTCAAAAATACCAAAAAGAATCTTCTCAACATGTCTCTTGGAATCGATAACATTTACGTACCTAGAAATGTTGATTAACATCGATACGGGGGTGTAAATGAAGTTCGAGCAAGAGTTTTAAATGCTTTCAAAACATGTCATTTCTAAATTTTCTTTATGACTTATGTACACATCAGTACATAACTCGGACCCAAATGTCATAGGGAAGTGTACGCTTCAAAAAGAACTTTCAATGTCAAATTGTCTACAATATAATTTGTGGTATCTTTCCATAAAAAGTGGCATTTGTTAAAATTATGTGTTCAACACTCCCTTCCTCGAATAAGTTTTAAAGAATTGTGGTACTTACAATGTCATTTTATGTGGATCAATTTCTGAGGGGGAGCTTTTAAAACAAAGCCTTTTAATGTGTTGGGTACATCTCATAAATGTCAATTTTATGTATCCAAACACATTTCGTGAAATTAAAATGTGGAAATTATAATGTTAAATAATAATATACATTGTTCACTAAGGCATCTCACTCCGTCTTCAATATTTTGTGGTGTCATATCAATTTTTCATTCCAATGTCAAGTTTTAATAAATATTGGTATCCCACATATACTGTTGAAGGGGAGCTATCAGGAAAATGAATTCATGCAATATCGTGGTATAATTTTTCTCCCCATGGAATTTTTCATGTCAAAATTTTAATCAATTGGTATTTCAAATACTAAGTGTTTTATTATTTAAAATAAGGGGAGAAAATGTGATTAAAATATGATATAAAAGATTGTGATCTTTAAGACTCTAAGTGCAACTCTTTCCTTCATGTGCTAACAATTTCGAATCTCGGAGCACATGTATAGGGGGAGTATTCAAAAATAACAATGTCAGAAAATGGTTTTATGGTTCGATCTCTATACTCACAACCAATTAATCTCATGACGTCGATGAATTCATAAGGTGGTTAAGGTTAGGTATAAGTCCTACGATCCAACCAGAACTGAAGGGATCTACCCAAGGATAATCCATAGTTAGAAATAGCAGTCATTGGGTATGATTGGAGAAGAATAAGTATAAGGGAATAATGCCGACTAAGATTGAGCTAACACTGGAACAATCACAACAAGGTGTTAGTAATGACGTCTTGGTAAGCATTGAATATGTTGAAGAATGAAAAAGAAATGTATGGATAAATGGTGAAAACAAAGCAACCCTCCACACAACTTAGGCAGAAACCTGGTCAATACATAATTGTTGATATTGAAGAATGTCATCATGGACCAAGTGATGTAATGCACAACCCTTCCCAGCTATTCGAGTTTCTCTCAAAAGAAACTTGTCTCATTTGTCACGGAGATACACACGTTATCTATTGACATCTCACTCCGAGATTGTTGATATTTAAAAGGTGGCAGTCTGCTCCAGCCTTCGATTACAAAAACTAAAATGCACAAATCGAGTCTAGAGCCCAGAAGAGATCAAATTATAAATCTCATTAGGACACAATGTCAAAATACACTTGTTGAACATCATAAAGTTCACAAGTTGTAACAAAGAGTCCTATGCATTATCCTTGAGATCTTGCCAGAACATCCGAGTGATACTTAAGTATTCACCGTAAAGATAGAAATCCTGCTTGAGCCAATACCAAACAAGCTCTTGGTAGGTGACTTGCAAGATTCTATATGAATCAAACTTGTGTCAACTGGAAAGAAATGATGGTGCGATTCTATGTGAATCAAACTTGTTCTAGTATATGAATTGATGACTTAATCAAAAAGATAGTAACTATTTGATTCACTCTTTCTGTGTTGTCTGCTTTGAGAGGCTCCGGTAATAAGAACGGCTAGTAAAGCTGCAAAACCCTATCAAGAAGATTCATATGAATTCTATCTGATCACAAGCAGTATTTATACTGATTAACGAGGAACCATGGTTATTGCAACCGTATTCGACGAAAGTGACAAAGACACTTTCGTCCATATCTGTTCTTTATCACTAACCTTTTAAATGCAGATTCCATCGTCGGTGTTGCAACCATGTACTAGCGAAGTCGGATTCATTACCACATACTCATACTCGAGCTCTAAAAGTTAATCATTTAGCATCAAAATTGTTGATCCTAAACTTCCTCAAAGATCTTCAAAGTCAAATTAAGAATCACATTTTGGGGAGATTATTAGCCTTATGTTCATATAAGTCAAACAAGAATGCAATAAGTATGAGTATGTCGGTCAAGAGAACAAGTTGATCAAGAAATTCAAATCAAGATGATTCAAGTCAAGGAGATAATGCAAGATAAAAGATCTCAAGAACTTAAAGTCAAAAGATAAAGGCTCAAGATCAAGATCACATATACGACACCGAAAGAATGTTATCAGTTGTCTTAAGCATGAATGAACAAAGCCATTACAAACAAGAAAAGACAAAGACAAGACCAAATAAGGCAAAGCTCAAACGTCATATCTTCAATAGTGAGGAATATAAAGTCAAATCAAGATAACCTCCATAAGAACGTCCAACGTTTAGGAGATCAAGACGACCATCAACATTAGGGGGACGATTGTTAGCCTTATTTTTATTATAAGTCGAAATAGATTGTTTATCGGTTCTTATTAGAGTAACATTGTCTGTTAAGTAATAGGTTAGTTGGGTTTAACGGGCTTGAATTGTAATATAATATTATCCGTGTTTCGGGCTCAAAGCCCAAGATATGCCAAGCCCGGCCCAAGTAACAAGCCCATACGCCACTTAGTGGGTTAAGGGTATAAATAGGACCCTCTCCACACATGAAAATGGTGTTGGTTGCCATTTCTTGTATGTGTAATCATACACTCCTCTTTTTCTCTCTAATTAATCTTTCCATTCTTTGTTTTCTTAGCTAATTTTCCATTTTTCCTTTATCTCTTTTCTAGCTTATTGCTTATTGGTATGGCTTATGGTGTGATGGGATAGCTTATTACTTGGGATAACACTGACTCTTCTTTCTAAGAAAGTAAACCCATGTGTACCTTTGAGTAGCTCATCAATAATGATTAGGGTATATTTCTCATACAAGTCAAATAGTTCCATGAGAGTTTTCTTTAGTTGTTGATTGAGTCCCTTTATGCTTTACTTTTCCACATGCTTGGCGTGCGTTTATCCTTTATTTTTAAACAAGTGAAGGAAGGCCAAGAACCTTGTTTTGTTAGGCAAGTTTATTAATGTTCTTAAAATTGAGATATGATAGCCTTTTGTGCCATATCCAATTTACACTTTCTGAGGCTTTGGCAAAGAAGCAGGCTCCATTTGAAGTTAGTGATGACATGTCAAGGACATAAACATCATTTCTTCTAGGGGCTATCAACACAATTTCTATGTTAGCATTAAATATTGTTCATTTCTTATCATCAAATTGAACAATATATTTAGCCTCATAGAGTTGATTGATGCTAATTAGATTGTACTTAAGACCATTTACAAAAGCTACTTTAGAGAAAATTATACCACCACATTTTATTGAACTATATCCCTCAGTAATACAAGATGAATTATCACCAAACACTACCTTAGGACCTGGTTGCTCTACATATTTATGCAGATAACTCTTGACACCAGTCATACTCCTTGAGCATACCACAAAATGATCCAGGTACCAATTTAGGCTCCCCTGATGCGTATATTTCTCATGATGATGTCGATCCATTCACATTGAGGGTATGATTCTTTCCTACAATGAGTCATCAGCAGCGTAGAGCTATCAGTACCCTTGACTTCTATTAATCTTCAGTGTCTGAGACTTCTTCCCTCATCTCAATCAAGGTTTTAGCAAACTTAGGCCTTTGTTCTTTGATTTTAGAGGTCTTAGGGGTCATGAGAGTAGATGGATGGCTCAAGGAGTGAAAGTTTGGATTTCATCTTCTTGTACTCATCTGTAGTCCTTTTTGAATTTTTGGTCAGGTGAATATTTTGAGGTTTTTGTTAGAAGACTGAATAAGTGTTGGTAAACTTGGTTGAAGCTTTTGATCACTGAAGGGGTAGGGGAAAAAGGTTTTGAATTGGTGATTTGTAAGAAGGTTCAGATGTTTTAGAAAAACAATCTCAAGCAAAATGACCATTTTTCCCACATTTGTAACAATTAGTGTTTTCATTTGCCTTTTGACTTGAAAAATTGTTTCTTCTTTTTATAAAACATTTTGAATTTGCCAAAAGGGCTCTTTCATAAAACTCAATATCTAGGTCTCTGAGATACTCCTCACTAGTTCTCTTATCTATCTCATCATTAGAATTTTCTTAGAAATCCTGTATAACGTTATTAGAGAAGAAAACAGTAGAAATAGGAGTAGTTAATGGAGTAGTAATGAGGGCCTTTTTGCTGTTTGAGTACCTTATTTGGATAAGATTGTCCTCATAGACAAACCTTCCATAGATATCAGCAAGGTCAATGGTCTGAGTATGATTGGCGTTTCTCAGTCCCTGAGAGAAGGTTAACCACTTCTTGGGGAGACTGTTAACAAAACCAACATTGATTTCGTGTTTAGATAGATTCATACCATCATTGGCAAGCTCATTGAGCAAGGTCTTATAGTGGGTATAGGTCTGTGAGAGACTTTCAGAGGGTTTAGCCCTAAAAGTTTGATACTCAAGTTTCAAATCCATGATCTTGTTTTCCTTGGTATCTGAGGGACCTTCAAAGCTATGAACCAAGTCAGTACATTAGTTTAGCTATCCACAGCTAAAAAAAAAAAAAAAAAAAAAAAAAAAAAAAAAAAAAAAAAATAATCACTGACTCCATTAAGTCATCTGGTAGACATGACATAATGATGCTTTTAGGCGTTGGTCTTGAACGACGACACACCTCTCATCTAGGGTCCATTGAATCTCAGGCTTTATAGTACCTTCAGCATTTTTTGGCTAAAATGGACCATCCTTAATACATTTTATATAGTAGGTTTCTATTCTCGCTAAGTAGCAAAGCATACGCCTTTTCTATTTATTAAATTTTCCCGGCTCTAGTTTGGGAGCAATAGCAGCATAGCTACCTCCCTTTTTGTCAACTATCCGGGGTACGGTACTTTTAGCAACCAATTTAGGATCTAGGTTTTAAAATCTTTGAGCAGATTTTAATGTTAAAATTTTTATAAACCTCGTGCCCTGATACCACTTGTTGTTCCCTCTTAGTTGGTGAATTTTAACTACAAAGTTAAGCTTCAATAACCCATGGCATGAAAGTAAAGTAAAGTTAAATGTTTCTTTGAAAAGGTTTTGTAAACGTAAAGATAAAACATTAAGAAAAACACAAAACTAACTTTTCAACGTTTAACTCTTTTATTAAGAATTATACCCCATTGTATGTGGAACTACAATGGGGATTAAATGACAATGTGTGTGTGTGATCTCCTCACTAAAAACTTTGCATAATCCTAAAGTGTTATGCAAAGTCGACTACTATGCTAACCAACCGAGCTTTCTCAGGGACTTAGTGGATATTAGAGGAGTAGGTGTTTGTGAAAGTTACAACTTTGAATGCACAAAATTAACCCTACTTCTTTACAAGACGTTTTTTATTTATACTACTTAGGTAGGGTAGCACCCACATGGGTGATAAAAGTGTGTCCCAATGCTGATAGGCTAGTACATATTATACAGCTTTGTCTCTATTATAATTTTATTCTAAGTATGGGACAAACACTCTTTCTAAGGTCAGTGTTGACACTGACCTTGTCTTTATACCCTATTCAGGATAGTTTGACTTCAAGTGGATAAGAGCTTGGACTTATCCATTTTAAACTCTCCTGCCTATTCTTCAGTCTTTTGTTTTCAGGGTCTTCTAGTTGTTAGAGATCGTGTGGAGTTCAGTGAGTCTATTGCCATAACTCACTGAACCCATCACCTTCTTCTTTGGCTCAGGCTTCATTTACTAAGAATCGCCTCACTAAATGATAGAGTCATTCTTGCAGACTCAGGCTGAGCATCTTGAAGGCAACTCACTGAATGATTGTTCACTAAGTGACCTTGATACGTTAAAGGTTATTAACACTTAGGATATTTTGTATTTAAATCCAAAGTAAAAGATCATTAGGCACTGAATGGGCCTAACAATCTCCCTCTATTTGGATATAAATATAGCCTAAGTGTTTTTTTAGTGTGAGTGAGTAAATACTAAATACAACTTCTTCTCACACTGAATTCTAGAAAGCTTATAAAGGATACTTAGT